>JAHWGI010000011.1:860000-1137500 GCA_029379305.1 Frankliniella fusca
TCCGACGGCCCTGCAGCCATGACTGCAGCGGCTAAAGTGCTGCAGGGAGCAGACCCAGGTTTTTTCCGGTTTCCCCTTAAAAGTTAAACAAAGTAGACCGATCCTCGTGGATTTTCATGGACTTTCGTGGACGATAGTAAATCTGGACATTTTTGACCGTGGACAAAATTTATCTGGACATTTCCTGCTATGGACATTTTGTGTATGTGGACATATGTAGCATGGACATTTTGTCGCATGGTCATCCTCAGCCGTGGACATTATGTCGTGAAAGCCACAAGATCAGTGCACTCATGGTAACATTATTATTATTATTATTATTATTATTATTATTATTATTATTATTATTATTATTATTATTATTATTATTCCCATTTTTTTTTTCACCATTTTTGGTTAGAGTGCCTGTTAGCCGGATCCGGCTGGAGGCGCGGGTGGAGAGTGGCAGGTGCGCACCTGCGAATAACAGTCGTGACACATGTGTCCTCCCCGCCAGGCCTCCCGCCGCGGTGTTTGCACGGGGCGCCGCCACCCCGCCTCTCGCCGCGGCCCGATGACATTCTGAGTGGCGCGCGGGCCGGGTCGTGGAGGCTTTAGTTTTGCTTATGTTTCCATGCAAACTCACATGTTCTCTCTCCCTCCCCCCCTCTCTCTTTCTCTCTCACTCTCTCTCTCTCTCTCTCTCTCTCCCCCTCTCTCTCCCTCTCTCTCTCTCTCTCTCTCTCTCTCTCTCTCTCTCCTTGCGCGTGAGAGTATGTGTTTGTAGTGGAACAGTTGTGTTTGTCTCTGCTGCTTGCCGGAAGTGGCGTGCGGGCTAACTTTTGCGCGGGGCGGCGGCGTGGCAGGTGAATATGTGCGGTTATTCCTTTGGCCGAGTGCAGCGCGCCGGTTTTGTTGCGAGCGTTGGGCGGGGTGGGATGAGGTGGGGCGGATCGTAGTGAGGCTGGGCGGGGCGGGGTAAGGCGGAGTGGGGCAGAGCATCGGGAGCATGTGCCACCGTGTGTGCCGGGTCGGAAGCCTACTGCTGGTAGAGGCTCCCTCGGGCGTCGGTCTGAGTGTGAAGAGGGGGGAAGGAGTGCCACGCGGTCAGTGAGACGAGGAAGACCCCCCCCTCTCTCTCTCCCTCTCTCTCTGTCACTCACTTCCTTTTCTCCACCGCCTCTTCACCCCCCTGAGCTATCTCCCCCCCCCTCCCACTTTGTGCGGATTTGGCGTGCCGTGAGTGCCTCTCTTACCCCCAACCCCAACCCCATGCTTCTCGCCCCCACGACGCGCAGAAACTGACCCTATGATCCTATATATCCTCCTCTAAGATTGCGACGGGGCGGGGGTGAGTGGGGGGGGGGTTAGGGACTGTGGAGGTAGAGGGAAGGGGAGCCGAGAGGGGGGTAGAGAGGGGGGGGGTGCCTCAGGGGGGCCGGTCTGAAGAAAAAGGTCAGGGGGTAGCGCGTTGGTCCGATGGTGTGGTGTTGAGGTGCGCCAGTGTGTGTGTGTGTGTGAGAGAGAGAGAGAGAGAGAGAGAGAGAGAGAGGGGGGGGGAGTGTGTGTGTGTGCGTGTGTGTGTGGGGGGCGGATAACCACACTTTACCTTTCCCCATCGCCCCTTTCCAACATATGCACCGTGTCAGTGTGAGGGAGAGAGGTAGGTGGAGAGAAAGTGTGTGTGTGAGAGAGAGAGAGAGAGAGAGAGAGAGAGAGAGAGAGAGAGAGAGAGAGTGGACTTTGCCTCGAGCCAGACCAGAGCGATGAGCGCGCCCAGGTACACTGCGTGTCAGGTTGAGAGGGCGGTGCATTACACAGATGTGTGTATGTGTGTGTGTGTGTGTGTGTGTTTGTTTGTTTGTTTGTTTGTTTGAGAGCAGACTCGTTCTCTCCCCGGCCTTGTCTGTTTGTTAACAACCGCTAGGTGCCCGCTTAGTACTCACTCAACTTTCCTCTCCGGCCGGACCGGTTCCCTGCTGTTCCCGGCACGCGCAGGGGGTGGGTGCGGGGCGGAGTGATTGTGTGAGGAGACCTCCCCCCCCCCTCCTCCTCCCCCCCTCCCTCCTCCCCCCCTACCCCCTCCTCGTCCCCCCCTGTTCTCGGCCCACAAGTTAGTTAGTAAGAGTGACTTACTCGCGACCCCCCCCCCCCCTTTCTATTCAAATCCCTCCCCCGACTCTCCATTAGCATGGATTGAGCTTAGTCGGTGTAAAGCTTGTATAGCCCGATAGCGCTACGCCGTCAACGAAATCTCCTCTCTGTTGCCTGTCTTCTTCCCGTCGCTCCTTTAAACTCCGTGCGGCCGTCTCCGCGCCGCCCGCAAGGCCTGATGGGGGTCCTGCAGGGGGCCTGTATGCGGTCGTGCTGGGGGTCCTACTGGGAGCATTGTTGGGGGTCCTGCTGGGGGTCCTACTGGGAGCATTGTTGGGGGTCCTGCTGGGGATCCTAATGGGTGGGAGCATTTTTGGCTGGGGGTCCTTCTGGGAGCATTGTCGGGGGTCGTGCTGGGGGTCCTACTGGGAGCATTGTTGAGGGTCCTGCTGGGGGTCCTAATGGGTGGGAGCATTTTTGGCTGGGGGTCCTGCTGGGGGTCCTAATGGGTGGGAGCATTTTTGGCTGGGGGTCCTGCTGGGAGCATTGTTGGGGGTCCTACTGGGGGTCCTTCTGGGAGAGCATTGTTGGGGGTCCTGCTGGGGGTCCTAATGGGTGGGCGCATTTTTGGCTGGGCGTCCTTCCGGGAGCATTGTTGGGGGTCCTGCTGGGGGTCCTACTGGGAGCATTGTTGGGGGTCCTGCTGGGGGTCCTACTGGGAGCATTGTTGGGGGTCCTGCTTGGGGACCTACTGGGGGTCCTTCTGGAGGTCCTGCTGGGTTTACCTGCTGGAGGATGTGGTAGTGTCCTTTTGGAGGCCATGCTGGGTTTCCTGTTGGGGGTCCTGCCCCGGGGTCCTGCTAGGGTCCTGCCGGTCACTGAACCTCCACCCCTTCACATTCATAAATCAGACCCAGCTCACAATTTCCTCGGTGGTCCGATTTGGAGGGGGGGGGGGGGGGGGCAAGTGGTGACCGAGCCGCAGGGAGGGAGGGCGATAGCTCCCGCTGACTCGGCAGATGTTTTTCTACGCGTTTTTCTTTAGCATTTTTATTTTTCTCTTTTTCCCTCCTTTCTTTTAAAAGAATCTGAGGCGAGCGGTGTGGGCTGCAGCCAAACGCCCTGCCCCGTCCCGGCCCCCCGCGGTCACTGTCGGTCAGCACTCCGGGGGCGGGGCAGTTTGAGCGTGAAAGCCGCGGTTGTCTGCTCCCGTATTCCTCTTGGCGCTTTACCTGGGTGGGAGGGGAGGTGGGGGTCGGGAGGGGAGTCGTTGTTCGATCCCGTTTTCCCGCGCTTGTGTGCACCAACCATCCGGGAAACTAAAGTGCGTGAATTTCGCACAGTTGTACGTGAATGAATTTTCATGCATTCAAATGTCACTTTATCAAGTGCGTTCAATTCCCATTTGGTCACCTCAACTTGATCATTTGTTCTAATATACATCAAACGGGTAATAATTTTTATGTCTTCAAAAGTGGATCTATCAAATCCTTTGCACATATTTGTGTGTCCTTTTAATATTTTTTTTTGTGCATAATTGTGAACAAAGTTGTGAATTTTTTTCTGCCCTATAATTTCTGCAAAGTGAAATGCTGGTTTAACTTTACGCGAACGGTTGCACAAAAATATACGCAAATACAGTTCTCGTGCAGGAAATCCTACACTTTCAATTGTGGGACGTTCATACGCTTCGGTTTCCAGTGTGTAATTCTGAACCTGGGGAAAGGGGTGAACGACACATCTACTACTCTCCTGTAAGGTTGGCCCTCTGATTTTTTTGTTGTTGTTTTGTTTTTGTTTCGTGCAAAACTTTCCCTAATAGAAAAGAAACTCCCTTTTTAATCCCAAAGTCCAAATCCCTTACGAGTCCCAAATTCCAAATGCCAGATATGTTCCAAAACGGGTCAAAACTGGGACTTGGGATTCTGGCAGGTAAACGCCCAAATCCCTGAAGAATCCGAACTGGAGTCCCATACATGTTTCGGCAGTGGCAACTGATAGGGCCTAGCTTCAAGTTCCTATGCGATGACGCACCTTCCTACATGGTACTCTTCTACAGGGTACTTCCCGACCATGTGATGACGCCTGACATGTTAAAAATTGTCTAGGAAGCTTCCTTCACCATTTTTGGAACATGCCCTAAAAATGCACGTGAGAGCAAAAAGGGACTTCGGAGGGATTCCAAAAAAGTGGGATTAAAAGGGGATTTTGCAAAATCCCGAATCCTATTTAAGTCCCTCAAAAGGCAAGGGACAATTTTGGAACTAAACTGGGACCGATTTGGGAGTTTCGCTTCTATTAGGGTTGTTTTATCTCGCGCTTTTTAGCTGTGTCCAAACATTCAGATTTGCCGCCCTTCCTGGGTTCCGGCGGAGCGATAGACAGTGGGGTAGAGAGGGGGTGAGTCGTGGTGGTGGTGGTGGTGGGGAGGGGCTTAGGGTAGAGGCAGTGGGATAGGATGGAATAAGGTGTAGGTTGGAGCGGACGTGCAAATCAGCGGAAGGGAGAGAATATTTGGTTGGCCGCCAGGATCAGCGGCCCCTTTGGCCGGCACGTATACCCCTGCGGGGGCCCGGGTGGGGGGGGGGGGGGAGGCCGCAGCCGCACTGGTCGAGCGGGGTGGGGGCGGAGCATCCCCCCGAGCTGTGGTGACAAGCACCTCAGTGGCGCGGGTGGGTAGTTAGCCTCGCCCCGCCGCGGGCTGGACCTTTTTTTCTCTCCTCCCGGGTCACCTTCCAGCAGAGCGATTCCGGTGCACGCACTCCCCGCTCTGTCTCTCTCGCTCTCAAGGAGTCTGCCGAGGGTGCGAGGGCGCTCTGTCTCTCTCGCACTCACGACGGAGTAGACCTACAGGTCACGGAGGTGAGAGGCGGGGCGGGCCAGAGCCGCGGGGCTGAGCTACTTCACGCAATGCCTCTCTTTGCCTGATGAAGGGCACGTTGTCGTTTCTGCCGCGAGGTATAAGAAAAAGTGTCTGGCTTTAAGGGACCATCGTGAACAACTGATTATATTTAGCCATCATCTACACCCAGACCTGGTTCACTCGTCTGGGAAGGGGAGACTGGAGCTCGCGAAGGGGAGGGGGCAAGGGTGACAGACCCACCAGAAAGGGGATTAGCAGCTGATTAGGGAATGAGACGGGATTTGAATGTTTTGCCGCACATAGCGCGATGCGGCGGGCTGAATAAATGAATGAATGAATGAGTGAGTGAATGAATGAATGAAAATGAAAGAGTGGCGCCGACACGGTCAGTCATCATTCTCTCTGCCTTCTTGTCCTGTAATTCCTTTTTAATGCCCATTACGCGTTTGCGCAACGCCTCTCCCTGTCTCTGTCTAATGCATCTCTCTGTATTCTACTTCCTTCTCTTTCTCCTCTCCCCTCTCCCGCCCCCCTCTCTCTCATCCAACTAGATCTCTCTCTCTCTCTCTCTCTCTCTCTCTCTCTCTCTCTCTCTCTCTCTCTCTCTCTCTCTCTCTCTCTCTCTCCCCCCCCCTTTCTATTACCCCCCCCCCTCTCTCTCTTTCCAAGTGTAGAGAGGGTGGAGAAGCAAACCCGGAAACAGAGAAGTACTTTTGTGTTTGTTGTAAGTGCTTTCAAGCTCACCCAGTGTGGCGAGCGCCCGTCCTCCCTGCATAAAACTGGCATGTGTGACTTTTTTTCCCCGCGTAGATTTAATTCTCTTTTGACGTGCCTGCCCAGCATGCCTCACTGAAACGGAATGAAAGCTGGCTGAAAACTAGAGCGTAGTAGGGGATAATAACTGCGTCTGCTGAGCCGCAGCAAAACAGAAGAGTGTCAACACCGAGCGGGACCTCCTATAGTAGGGCAACCGGGGGCAACAGAACGAATCCTTAAATCTGTGTCCTGCCTTTTCCTGCTGCTGCTCTCTGTCTGTCTCTCTCACACACCCACAGTTTCTCGCTCACTATCTCTGTCCTCCTCTCCCCTCATCTTGTCAAGGAAGGCGACGTCAGCTGCAAAAGTTGTACGCTGCTGCAGCAGACGGCAGCCGCTGCACCAGTACTTCACACAGCGCGAGAGACGGCAATTCGTTGTGTTCCTTTCTCTGCGGCCCCCGCCATCCCCCTCTGTCCTCAGGAGACAGGGCCCCGCTGCGTCCCGGCGTCGGCGGTGTCACAGCCGAAAGTCGTATTCCCCTTCGTTTTGTTTCGCTGCTCTCCTCGCTCTCGACTCTACTCATTCTTCCTTGTCTCCAACTTTCCTCAACCTTTCTCATTCCCGACCTTCCTCATCCGCAACCTTCACTGTAAAATGTTTGACTGTCATTTGACAATTATCGTCCGGATAAAAGTTTAACATGATAAATTTGTGATAATGAGCTTGAAAATTATTTTTGTCATTTTGCCAATGACGGTAAATTTGTCTAAAATCAATCGATTTTGATAATTTTCTTGTCCAAAGATAAATGTTGTGTCATATATCAGACAAAAATATAGTCATAGGCAGACAATTTACTGGTCATACAGTCAAGACAACAAAAGTTTTCAAGAAGTATGTTGTCACATAAACAGATCAGTCGTCATAAACACAACATGAACTAATTGTCACAAAATATGTTGTCAAATGACGAAAACTTTTAACAGTGTTCCTCATCCGCAATAGTCTTCATCTACAACCCTCCCTATCACAGTAATAAAAACGATGTCTGATTTTTTGAGGAAAAAGGGGGAAATTTGAGGACCTTATATACTTAGAGGAAAACTCCTTAGATTTTGAGGAAGTCACCTCAAAATTTGTGGAGATCTCCCTTTTCTTTTGAGGAGTCTTCCTCAAAATCTGAGGGGTTTCCCTCAAATTACGGAAGTTCCTCAATTTTCCCTTTTTTCTCAAAAAGTCAGCCATTGTATTTAACGTGATCCTCACACTGGAAAGACAAAGGTTCTATCTAATGCCCATTGAGAGGCGTTAGTGAAACAGTGCCTTTCTAAAGGCGCTACTGACCTCTGAAGGTGCTAATTATGGCTGTTTTAGTGCCTTCCTAAAGGCGCTATTGCAGTAGTGCCTTTGAATGGCTTTATACATATCACACCTTTGTTTTTCCAGCGCATCCCCAAACATCCCTGTCCCCAACCTTTCTTATCGCCAACCTTCTCTATCCCCAAACTTCCTCCTTCCTCCCTGATCTTCCTCGTCTCCTCTAGGCCTTTAACATCCTCAGAGCACTCTCAACCTGCTCACCTCATGCTCATACTAAACCCTCTGCCGTATCTCCGACCTAATCACTCTCTCAATGAACCGTAGCTCACCCAACCCCCACCACCTCCCCCCCCCACCCCCACCCCGACCGCTGACAGAGAGCTTTGTCATCGGGGGAACAAATCAGAATGTCAGTGCAGCAGTTGACTGCTGGGTTTTACTCTTTCGCCGTTACCTCCGCTTCTCTCCGCGCCCGACTCTATGGCGCGGTTCGGAATCCGCGGGTGCTCCCAGACCGGCGCACGAAATGCGATCTCTTTCCTGCCCGCTGCAAAACCCATCGTTTTATTCTCCAACGGGAGCTGGAAGTATGCACAACTACTACCGTGGCTTGGCGCTGCCCCCTCAATGCTTCGTGGTCGCATAGAGCAGCCGGGGATGACTGGAGTCTGCCCTTGCTCAGCTATGCGCGCTCCCCGTCGCTTTTATGAAACCAACTCGCTGAGCCGGGCGGGGGCAGAACGCTCCCGGGCCGGCTAGCACCAGGACCTACTTGACTCGACTAGGTCATAGACTCGAAATAACGTACCGAACTGCAAGCGGAAACGACGATCGAAACAGGGATCGAGGACCTGGAACGAGAATTGCTTTAAATTCAATAATGAGAACACGGCGTGTGAGTCTGTCTGTAGAACTCGGCCGCTGGATCTATAGAGGACCTTTGGAAGTTCACTTTGTCGTCAAGCACTGAGATGAGGGAACTCTGAGAACTCGTGCGCACCCGCCCAGGCGCCGGGTGGGGCGGGCCTGGTGGCTGACCAGGCCGGCCTTGTCGTTGTGTTGCAGGACACCATGTCGCTCCTGCCGGGCTGCTTCGCCTCGGCGGGGCTCGGGGGCGGCTGCTGGCGGCGGGGCGGCGGCCGGCGGCGCCCGTGACCACCCTGTCAGCAACCCCTGCTCCCCCCGCGCTCTCCGTCCCAACGTAGCATATCAAGGACCATCTCAACCCAATTACGCTTCCTACCGTGACCTGCTCACCTGTAACGAACAGTAGTCTGCTATATATACATATACCTAAGAGAAAAAAAATTAAGTCTAAATCCACAAACATGAGCGAGACGCACCGACAAGTGGCCAACAACACCCTGATCAAGAAGATGATGCAGTCCCCGCTGTGCAAGTCGGGCTCGACGCTCGACCTGTCGACGCTCGCCGAGGAGGACAAGGAGGCCCTGCCCGTGGGCAAGCTGCGGCGCGTGTTCACGACGCACGCGCGCCGCCGCTCGCAGCGCCGCGCCAAGAAGGACGAGACGGGCACGGCCGCGGTGCCGGGCTTCAACCTCAGCCGCATGATGAAGGAGCCCCTGCGCGTGGTGCACTCCGTCCCGCTGTCGTTCCCCAACGGTAGCAGGTGAGCCAGCCGCGCGCGCACCCCGGCGCAGGGACGCAGAGCGATTGGGAAAAGTTCAGAAAAATTTAGGGAAATTCTGATGAAATTGAAAAAAATTGAAAAAAAAAAAAGAAAAAAAAAGTAAAAAAGTAAAATTTTTTAACAAATCAAAAATCATAAAAATTTACGAAATTTGTACCCCAAAATTAAGAGTTGTTTACCCCTCGCGTCCGAGTGTCTCAATGTCACACGTTTGAAGGTGTGTGAAAATCAGACACTCGGAGGTGTGTGAATAAAACACACTTTTGGAGATATGGTAATGCCACTCACTTTTGGAGGTGTGTGAATATCACACACATTTTTTTCCTTAGGTGTGCAAACATCACACACTTTTGGAGGTGTGTGAATGTCATACTTTTGTGGGTGTGTGAATGTTACAGTGCTGTAGATGTGTGAATGTCGCACATTTGTGGATTTGTGAATTTCCATTCGTAAGTCTTGACACCTCTAGATCCAACATTGCTGTAGAAATTCACACCCCTACTTGTTTAAGTGTGTTCATGGGAACTCACACACCTTCACTGAACACCTATAACACGTATAGTAGTGTATCATAGTCTGCAGGCGTTCTTCAAACACTCCACAATATCTCTTTACAAGTCACTTACAATAATTTTAGGAAGTTTTAAAAATAAAAATAAAAAAAAACTCTTAAAGCCTCTGTGCTTTGCTGCTTGATACTTACCAGTGTGTAGGCAGCCCGGAAAATATTATCTCCATGACGTTTGTACGTTTCTTCACAGTAGAAACGAGTCCTGGGACTCCCAGGAGAGTTGGAATTCCAGTGAATGTCCTGGAAAAAAGTTTTCCCAGGAGTTTTTCCTGGAAAACCCAGGACATCCCCTGGGAAAGATGATACCTCCTGGGAATGTGCAAACTCCCCTGGGAAACCCAGAACTTGTTTTTGCCGTGCTTTCTCTTTCTTTTTCCTAAAATTCCCATAGCGTTCATGTTATTTTCACAATGTGTTTTATTTCGTTTTTCTATTTACCCTCTCGCCTTTCCCACTTCACCCCTCCCCCTCCCCCTCTCTCTTTCCCTCCCCCTCTCTCTCTCTCTCTCTATCTCTCTCTCCCTATCTCCTAGGTGTTTGTTCAGGTAAGGGTTATATACATATTTGAAGCCCTCCCCCCCCCCCCCTCTTCGCTCGAATTCGCTCGGCGTCGGTAAAGGTGAGGCTAGTATGAGGCGGTGCCTTGGTCTCATAGAACAGCTCTGTAAGGATGCTCTCTCTCTCTCTCTCTCTCTCTCTCTCTCTCTCTCTCTCTCTCTCTCTCTCTCTCTCTCTCTCTCTCTCTCTCTCTCTCTCGCCCTCCAGGACCTCTCCATCCGCACCCCGTTTGCCGCGACATCTTCGGTTTCAATTCAATAACGGCCCTCGCGTTGGAGGGCGCGCCGGACTGAGTCGCCGATTTCTCTCAGATGATGATGGTAATAAAAGCGAGCGAGGTCGCGAAAAAGGGGAGGGCCGGGCTGCGCGCCTGCTGCCTGCTGGGTGACGATCTGTGACCCGGTGACGCAATTAATCCATCCGTTTCGTACGAAATCTTGTAGAATCTCTTAGAATTGCAACCATGGTCCGGTTTGCTAAAAAAAAAAAAAAAAAAAAAAAAAAAAAAAGAAAAACGGTGGAGTAGTTTAATCTTTAAAAGCAGCTGCCCCTCCTTACTCAGTTTTTTTTTTTTTTTTTTTTTTTTTAATTCAAAGTTATTTATTATTTATCCTTAATTTACTGTGAAGAACATCGTGACTTCTGATGTTTTGTCGAAGTTCCAGGAGAATTAATTAAGTCCTTCTCGGGTCTCGCCCTTCCCAAGGCTACGACTGAGAGACTGTAGCTTTTTACTGACGCTTCGTCTCGGCCCTGTGCTTGGAAATTTACCGGGAAATTTCCCCCCACCCCCACCCCTTGTAAACATACACACGCCTTACTGCAAATATTTAGGAATAAAAGAAAACAAAGTAATTTTGGGGTGGATTTTGCTCCTCGCAACTGATAGTTGCTCGTCAGGCGACGTGCGGGGGTGCGTCGGAGGGTTACCGGTTTTCAGGTCCTCAAAAGAGCGTGCCTTGTACCCATTCTCTCACTTCTGAACCCGCCTTATTCGGGTCGCAAAACACTAATTAAAACTTTCTCTTTCAGGTGAGTTGTTGACGGTCGTGGCCGGCATCGTGACAGGTCGCCGTTGTGGTGAGTGCGACCCGTCTTTCACTCCCCTCTCTCTCTCTCTCTCTCTCTCTCTCTCTCTCTCTCTCTCTGCCCCTCTCTGTCTGTTCCTAAAAGCTGACGACCAGCGTCTCGCGACAAACTTGAGTCGAGCGCCGCACTCTTTTGCCAGCCAGTTTCTTTTGCCCACTGCGGGTTAAAAGTGAAAGTGGAATGCGCCATGGAAACTAATTTCTTCCTACACCGCAATGTACACTCACTCCAATGACTTTTCTTTTCCTTCTAGAGTGTTTTTTAGTTTTTAACGGCCTCTCGAGTCCTCTTTCGATCGCACATCAGCCCCCTGTGTGTTTGTATTTGCGAGCCGGGCACACAAGTGTCCTAGAATCCCGTGAGAGACGCGCACTAAATTCTTACAAACTTGTGTTTTACTCGGTTACAGATTCCTGTAAACATGCTCTTATTTACGCGTAATTTGGTTTGTAGCTAAAACTGTCCGTAGTCAACTTATTTTCTTCAAAGCTAGGCACAAAATTTTGCGAAAATAGAAATAGAGCATGTTTACAGAAATCTGTTGCTGCGTATAAAAAATTTCATGTGCATTTACTGTGCGCTGCGCATCGCGTCGCGTGTGAAAGTGAACGAATCCACCCACATTCAAGTGTATATACGACACTCACACACTTGTGTCACCGGAACGTGAACCATCGTGAGGCGTGTGTTTCCGTGAGTATCGCCTTCTGATCTACATGCGCCCGGCGGGAGCGAGAAAACGTCGCGCAGAGGGGCTTTCTCAGGGGACCGGCGGGGTACTTCCCCAACTCACCGCCCTCTCTCTCTCTCTCTCTCTCTCTCTCTCTCTCTCTCTCTCTCTCTCTCTCTCTCTCTCTCTCTCTCTCTCTCCCCCCCCCCTCTCCCTCTCCCCCTCTCCTCTCCCCCTCCCCTCCTCACTGCGCGCCTCCACAACTTTTCGCTTTGTCGCTCCCACCCTATTCCTTTTCTTGTTCCGGGACCTTAATCGTTTTTGCCTCCTTCCGTTTGCTGAGGGCCGCAGAAGCTGTTCGCCGAAAGGGAGTTCTCTGTCAAAAAATGTGACCAGATGTACGTACCCAGTACTAGATAATGTGACATGTCGACCTCCGTTCTCTCCACCGCTGAGCACACCGTGAGTCGGAGCCTCTGCCGATTACCGCGGAGGGGCGGCCAAACACTGTCGTTACTGCTTCAGCGACTCGGTCCGTTTCGTAAGATGTTCGGTGACGTGGGTGGCGGAGGCTCCAAGGTCACTGAAACTCACTAAATTTGCGTAATTGTGAGGCGGAGCTATATCGCTCGCTGCGTACACACAGGGGCTATCCCGAGGGTCGCCTCTAGTACCTCTAGTGGAAACACCTCTAATTTTGATTAGAGGTAAATTTACCTCTACGGCAATATACCTCTAATAATATTGCTGCGAAAATACCTCTACAAGATTTACCTCTACGGTTAGAAGTGAAACACAGAGTTGGGAATTAACCTCTAAAAAGTTTTAGGATTAAACCTCTCCTATGTGTTTTACATGTAAACCTTGACGCGGCGTAATCACGGCTACGTCAGTAACCTCTCTACACCTTAGATGAAAATTGCGCAGTTCGGGAAAGGCGTGCAACGGTCACCCGGCGAGAGCCGCAGTAGTCGAAAAAGGAATAGGTATCATGGTCGGAGGACACCTCAAATTCTTTTTTTTTTTTTTTAAGAGCTATGTAAAAAATTGAAAAATTGGTAGGCCCCTACCTAACTCGCAACCTGCGAGCCCCGCCTGCTTAACTTCGGAGTTCTGATGGGATCCGGTGTGTTCCAGGCGACCACCACCCCACGGGCACGAGAAGTCCTCTCCGCTTCGGGGAGAGTCCCCGCTTAAGGCTGGCGGCCTGTCAGGCCCGCCGTACTACCCTATTTAAACAGCGCCTTGAAGCCGTAGGTAGCATTTCAGACCAACGACTGGGCACCACCGGACCGCATGACCGGTCAGTGGGAGGTAGAGGCAAGGCAGGACGATAGAGGGGGAGAAAAGCAGAAAGAGAAGTTTTTGCGGAAGAGTAAGCGTACGGTTGGTTAGACCTGTACTGACCCGCTCCCGCACAGGTCATGGAAAAGCTGTTTACTAAGGAGCCAGATTCATAGGCCTTATTTCCCCACGAGGGACCACCCCCCGTGGCATGGGACGGAACTTCCTGACAACTCGCTTTCGCTGCCAGTGAAGAACCTACCTGGGAATTGAACCCAGGCCCCAAGTGCCGAGTCTCATGACACCCCGCGGCTTTCGTGGTACTAAGACCACTAGACCGTCGGCGATTCCACGAGGGAGCTCCGTTGAAATGGGGGGTTTGAATTCCACTCCTGGCTGCTGTCCTCGGAAAAATTTATATTTTCTAGCAAGATTTGAACCTGGGTTCCGCGGCTGGCGAGGCAACACTGTGCCCGCACGGCTACGACGCCTCGGTACAAGACGTCTGCCCACTAGGGGTGACGCTGCGAAGAGCCGAAGTCGCCGACGAACCTGTACTGGTGGCGTCATCAGTACGCCTACTCTCCGTGCTGCAACAGCCCAGCCGCGTGGTGACAATGGTATCCGCATCGGCACCGTAAGGAGCACTGGATGGGTACAGGTTCGAATACCAATCACATTTTTTTTTTCGAAGTAGCTTTATCTCAGCGGGAGGCACTCAAATGGGCGAGCTTCGGACGTGTGCGAGAGAGGCAGGTAGCTCCTCCCGACCTGCCACTGCGGGTGGTGCCAACCTCTGCGCCTGAAACGACGGTGGCTGCGGCGACACTGGTCACCGAACTGATGCTGCCTGCCACTCACTGGACCGACCGTCTCAGATGTCGCCAGACATTAGCCGTGGAGCAGGCGGCAGCGTGGTCGAGCGGCAACTCAGCGGAGATGCAGGCTCGGGTTCGATTCCCGATGCGGTCGGCATCTTTTGACTGATGTTGGGTGATTTCCTACTTAGTGAAAAGTTTCTCAGTTGGTACCACCCGCATTGGCAGGAATCAGACCTTCTCACACAGGTCCGAACTCTACTGCTGGGAGTTCGCCCCCCTGCTTTATCTCTTTCATTTGCCCGAGGTGCAAGGACAGTGGATAAAAAGGATTAAGTAGGTAAAAAATACATCAAAACAAATCCGCACTCGACATTGATGTCGTCTTTTTTTCTTCTTTTTTAAGTTACAAGCTTTGATACGCGGTGAATTGTTTTCTTTAGAAAAAAAAAAATACGATTTCACGAAATCCTGGTAGACAACGGAGTTTCTATAACTATGGTAAAACTATTGTGAGTGTATAATAAGACTGTAAGAAAACGCAGTAGTTTTGTTTAGTTTACGATAGTCAAGATAGTGACTAAATAATTATAAATTCGATTTGATAAGGCGGGTTTCAAGCAATGAATACTCTCCGACTGTTAGGCCGTCATCTAAACGCCAGGAAAAAGAGAGAAAAGAAGCTCTCCTTCTGACAGCAAAAAATGGGCGGCGAGGTCACGGCCGGAGCGGAACGTCAACAATACCGTCCCCTCCACCGAGCGCACCGAAGGGGCGAACCGGGGCCCTAAACCTAGCGACTTTAACTATTTATTTTAGCTGAATGAAATGTTAGGCAGCCGAAATTAATGTGAAAATAGCAGTTCCAGACCTGCGGAAATCGTTTTGCAAAGTTTCATGGAGGTTCAAAACGTAGGAACACAAGTGATTTACGAAAATGATACACGTAAATGTACACCATTTCAAGAATTCTGCTCACCAGATTGAAGTCAAACTTACCAAACCGTTTTCTGCAGGTAAAAAAGTACTATTTACGCATTCAGTTCGCCTTGTCAACGTTTCGATAACTTTATACAATGATTTAAAGTCGCGAGGTGGGAGCCTCAGCTCCCGGCCGAGGCGGCCATGGTTGAAAGACGGCCGGCGACTCAGCGCACGCGCGTCCACCTCAAACAAACCTTGTTTACACAACGTGCCAACCTAGAAAACATGAAAAGGATCACTAATCCCCCTACGTTACGATTTGAAATTATTATCTTAGGTTGGCAGAAGTGCGCCGCAGTCGACTGTTCGTTCGGTAAAAATGAAGTAGGTTTCGAAAGGGCGGTATGGTGGTCACGTGCGAATTTCAGTGGTGTCATCTCTTTCTTGAGCGTTTCACTGAAGCAGAGCTTTGTTTGAACGCAGACTTTAGAGGTTTCTCTTTCGCTCCGTGTTGGCTCGACTCCGCCTAGCCCCACCACGAAAAACTATCCCCTTCTCCTGGTGATTTCAGCTGACAAGTCGAGCATTACCATAGCAACTGAAATTTCAATTCAAATTTACAGAAAATCTGTAGTTTAAATTTCTATTAAACTTTCAGAGTGAGTATACAAGTTTACATACTATAACTGTAGGTAATATTATAAAAATCGTTGGAGCGGATTTTTTCCTCCCGTAAGGGGCCATATAAAACAATTGACAGACGTTTCAAAGCGATTTTAGAAGGCAACTCCGTTGCCTAAAAAACCTCTCTTTTAATGCCTCCACTGTGAAAAATACTCGTAAGGGTTACGGGAAAATTTTCCATGATAAAAGTTGTAAAATTAAAATTTAAAATGGTCAATTTACAAGCACTCCCTATCGACTTGCAATTGACCGACGAGCAAGAATGGGCAGTCGTAAATTTACGACATATTTTGTAAATCAAAATTACAAAAAATGTCGTAAATTTATGAGGATATTTTTCACAGTGTCGGGCAACTGCAAATAAGCAAAACTACGTACTGACAAAAAGAAATAAAAAGAAGAAAAAACAGGGTGGTCGAACTCGTGCTCTCACCGGCGATGGTACAAAACCTCAAATTCAATTTTTTTAAAGATATTTTTAAAAAAATGAAAAATTGGTAGGCCCCTACCTAACTCGCAACCTGCCTCGGGCAACTGCAAGAGACAAAGCTACTTCGAAAAAAAAAAATTGTGATCGGTATTCGAACCTGTGCCCACCCAGTGCTTCCCTCTTTGCAGTTGCCCGAAGGGACGCGAGTACAGAGGATAAAAAAAGTAGGTGTTATAAATTAAGTCAAAACAAATCCACACTCCATATCCACTGTCCTTGTGCCTCGGGCAACTGAAAGAGACAAAGCTACTTCGAAAAAAAAAAAATAACATTGTGATCAGTATTTGAACCTGTGCCCACGCAGTACTCCTAACGGTGCCGATGTGGATACCAAAGTCGCTACGCGGCTGGGCTGTCCTAGCAAGGAGACCAGGCGTACTGATGACGCCACCGGTACAGGTTCGTCGGCGACTTCGGCTCTTCGCAGCGTCACCCCTAGTGGGCAGACGTCTTGTACCGTGGCGTCGTAGCCGTGCCGGCACAGTGTTGGCTCGCCAGCCGCGGAACCCAGGTTCAAATCTTGCGAGACAATATATATTTTTCCGAGGACAGCAGTCAGGAGTGGAATTCAAACCCCCCATTTCAACGGAGCTCCCTCGTGGAATCGCCGACGGTCTAGTGGTCTTAGTACCACGAAAGCCGCGGGGTGTCATGAGACTCGGCACTTGGGGCCTGGGTTCAATTCCCAGGTAGGTTCTTCACTGGCAGCGAAAGCGAGTTGTCAGGAAGTTCCGTCCCATGCCACGGGGGGTGGTCCCTCGTGGGGAAGTAAGGCCTATGAATCTGGCTCCTTAGTAAACAGCTTTTCCATGACCTGTGCGGGAGCGGGTCAGTACAGGTCTAACCAACCGTACGCTTACTCTTCCGCAAAAACTTCTCTTTCTGCTTTTCTCCCCCTCTATCGTCCTGCCTTGCCTCTACCTCCCACTGACCGGTCATGCGGTCCGGTGGTGCCCAGTCGTTGGTCTGAAATGCTACCTACGGCTTCAAGGCGCTGTTTAAATAGGGTAGTACGGCGGGCCTGACAGGCCGCCAGCCTTAAGCGGGGACTCTCCCCGAAGCGGAGAGGACTTCTCGTGCCCGTGGGGTGGCGGTCGCCTGGAACACACCGGATCCCATCAGAACTCCGAAGTTAAGCAGGCGGGGCTCGCAGGTTGCGAGTTAGGTAGGGGCCTACCACTTTTTAAATCTTTTACATAGCTCTTAAAAAAAAAAAAAAAGGATTTGAGGTGTCCTCCGACCATGATACCTATTCCTTTTTCGACAACTGCGGCTCTCGCCAGGTGACCGTTGCACGCCTTTCCCGAACTGCGCAATTTCCATCTAAGGTGTACACAGGTTACTGACGTAGCCGTGATTACGCCGCGTCAAGGTTTACATGTAAAACGCATAGGAGAGGTTTAAACCTAAAATTTTTTAGAGTTAAATTCCCAACTCTGTGTTTCACTTCTAACCGTAGAGGTAAATCTTGTAGAGGTATTTTCGCAGCAATATTATTAGAGGTATATTGCCGTAGAGGTGAATTTACCTCTAATCAAAATTAGAGGTGTTTCCACTAGAGGGATCAGGCCACCTCCCTATCCCGACTCACACCACTATGGTTGCTTGACGCTCAGGGACGCGCAAACTGAATCGTCCCAATCGTCCCTCTTCCGCTAGTCTCTCTCTCTCTCTCTCTCTCTCTCTCTCTCTCTCTCTCTCTCTCTCTCTCTCTCTCTCTCTCTCTCTCTCTCTCTCTCTCTCTCTCTCTCTCTCTCTCTCCCTCTCTCTCTCCTTCTCTCTCCTTCTCTCTCTCTCTCTCTCTCTCTCTCTCTCTCTCTTTGAACCATCAAATCTCTCTCCTCTGCTTCATCCGCCGCCGCACTGACGAAACTTGGCTGTAAAGATGCCCGCCACAGAGAAGGTCGCGTGCGCGATACTCGGGGCGCTGCTACTCCTCTGTCAGTATTCCATGCATTCTGCGGTCGGCAGCTCGCCACACCGCCGCCTGCATGTGGACAGGCATGTGTTTTTCCCACACTTTTCTGGCAGCACTGGGCCCGGGCCCGGGCTCCTGCGAAGCCCGGGGTAGGCCATCCCGCAGGTCAGTTATGCACGACGGGACGCGTGTTGCCTACCTCCCGGGCGCCCTGAGAGCTGCGGCGCGTGCTATGCTTTTCATTATGCTCCTCGCTCTTTGGCTGTTTTCATAAGGGAAAACCCCATGATAAACACAAACTCCACACACCTGTACTGTGAAGAATATCTTCGGTGACGAACAATTTATTTTGTAACCTACTCTTTTTCATGTATGTTTTAAATATACAACAGCCTAATACCCCCCCCTCAATAAATTCAGTCGATACGATATACGTTTAATTTCACGATTAGGTTTTGGAATTTTATATCATGCTTCAAGGAAAATTGCCCTTTAAATCAGTAACTAGATTTTACAGTCTGAAGAGGCTAGGGTAGGAGAGGACGGAATTGAAATCCACACTCCTGCAAACGCACTACACTCTCACACTTGGGTCGCCCTAGGCGGCCTGCCCTGCACGCGCAGATGTTAGATGGGACTAGTTACGTACTTACTTGTTCCGCCGCGCCGGGTTCAGATGATGTGCAAGAAACTCTTGCTAATGGAGGGGGAATATTCATAGAGTCGCTCGCAGCTCTCTTTTACATTATAAACGCTGCAGAGGACTTGGAGGGGGAGTTACGCGGCCTCACCCCTGCCAGCGCCAGCCGCAGCAGGGCTTATTTACACGAACAATACTCAACACTCATCTGTGCGCGAGAGAGAGGGGAGGGGGGCAAGTGGGCTGGGGGCAAAGCGGAGAGCTGGATCGAATGAATAACACAATCGGTGCGTCTCCTGATTTCGGAAATATTCTGCCAAAATGCAGCTCCTTACAATATTCTTGTACGTTGTTGCTCTGTTTTAACCGCTCTCTCTCGCTCTCTCGCTCTCTCTCTCTCTCTCTCTCTCCCCCCCCCGCTCGCATCAACAAGCGCTCTGTGATGCCCTGAGATTGTGCGCCAAAAGGCTCCGTATTACCGGAGGCGAGGGAGGGCCCACACACATTCCTGATAGTCCACACGCAGGCGGTGGTGTGGCGAGCTGCCGACCGCAGAATGCATGGAATACTGAAAGAGGAGTAGCAGCGCCTCGAGTATCGCGCACGCGACCCTCTCTGCGCCGGGCATCTTTACAGCCCAGTTTCGTCGGTGCGGCCGCGGATGAAGCAGAGGAGAGAGAGAGAGAGAGAGAGAGAGAGAGAGAGAGAGAGAGAGAGAGAGAGAGAGAGAGAGATAATAAAGGAGAGGAACACTGATTTTCTCTTCCCCGCGCGGTGCTGCTGCGTGGTGTGCTGTGAGAGGGCGGTGTGTGGTCGCTACTCTTATCGGCTGCGGGCCGGACCGCCCTCGTCTGCCGGCTGCGGCGTTATTCGGATGTTTCAAAGTGTATAGCGCGCGTTGCGCGGTTGGCCATGCGCCCTTTGCTGCCGCCAACGGCACCCGACCAAGAGCGCCCACGCGCGAATTTACTTCGCCCGAGAGAAAACCGGGAAATACCACTCTTGAATTTTGCCTGAAACCGGGCAATACCTCCTCCCCCGGACTCGAGGGGGAATTTACTCTGAAAATCTGTGACCCGAATATTGAGTCCATTGCGCTGTATGAGGCCCCGAAATTATATAGATTTGGCCGGAAACAGGCGAAAACTGCTCAAAACGACCCCAAAATGAGTAAAATATGGAGAATTTTGGCCATTTTGCTCCTATTACGCTTCTATTTCGCATACTATCATGACTTTATTACGGATAGAGTGACCTGACTATTGCGCGAGTTTATTCCCCCTCGCCCGGACGGCACTCTTCACCGAGCAGCTGGGCTCCGCGTTCTTACATACAACTAGCTACGAGCTTTAATTCTTTGTTTTTTATTAAAATAAAATTAAGACTATTCCACGCTTTTTGTCCCATTTTCGTTTCCTTTCCTGTTGTGTAGTTGAGCCAAGACCTGAAATGATTTAGTTTTGGGACCTACGTATAAATAACGGACCCCTTTCGAGCAAAATTTTGAGTCGAAATAGCCTCAAAATACCCTTGACTTTTTATTATTTTTTTCCCGGTAGAACCGGGAAAACCCTCGAATTTTATATTTGGTTGCGTCGCTCGACAGCCTGGTAAATTTACAACATATTGTTTTTCGCACTTTGTTATTTAGGACACTGTACAAAAATTTTCCACAAAATGGAGTCGTAAAATTAGAATTCCAAATCGTAAAAGTACAAACACTTCGTATCGACGTGAAAGTTAGTTAGGAACAAAACTGGAATGTCGTAAATTTACAACATATTTCGTAAATCGTAATTTTCAAAATAAATCGCAAACTTACAAAGGGATTTTTCACTGTGTAACCATTTAGTAAACGTTAGGTCAGGTTTATCAGCCAGCTTATTCTATCATGCAGCTGTTGTTACGTTATGACGTCCAGCTAGCGAGCGCTCGTGCAGGGAAGAGCTTTTTATGACTTTATCGGCTGCTCTCGCCATCTCTCTGTCTCTCTCTCTCTCTCTCTCTCTCTCTCTCTCTCTCTCTCTCTCTCTCTCTCTCTCTCTCTCTCTCTCTCTCTCTCTCTCTCTCACCGCCGGTACCATCCCGGACCCTGCGGTGTTAATGTCACCAAATGCCTCTGGCAACATTGCGCTTCGATCGAGTTTGAGCCTCGAGTCCAGGATGAAACCACACCGTGCCCTCGTTCAAATTGGCACCAGCCTAATGACATAACCGTTGTCACCCAAAACGCCATCCAGAGATTGACTGCTTCCCCCTCTTTCAGTACCTTCTGCTTTAAATCCAATCGGATTTCAATCGGATTTCTTTTCATTTCTCTTTATTTCGGGAGCCGTGTGTTTCTGCCCTACCTTTCAATAATATTGAAAAGCCGGAATAGGCGAGCGTTTCCCGGCCGTGGCAGTCTGAATTTGGTATTCTGCAATGACAGCTGCCCGAATGAGGCTCGCGCCAGGAGGAGGGTGTCGCGTCGGAACTGTTACACTCCGACAAACTTTTTTCATTGCCTCGTTTCTTTCCTTCGTTTTCCCGCGGACGTCCAATCGGTAAATGGGTACCAGTGGCCTGAGGACTCGCACAGCAGGGCTCCCCGCCTTGTCTTGCCTCTCATCGCCTGCCTCTCTCTCTCTCTCTCTCTCTCCCTCTCCTCTCTCTCTCTCTCTCTCCCCCCCCCTCCCTCCCTGCACCCCACCCCGCCACTCCCTTGCTCCTTTGCATTCTGTCCGGCTTTGGTTCGATCATCACTCACCACTGGCGTTTCTCCGCCTCTCTCTCTCTCTCCCTCCCTCTCCCCCTCTCTCTTCCTCTCTCTCGCCCTCCCTCTTTCCCTCCTCAAGGCAGCTGCTGTGTTGTGCGTCGGCCGGATATCGCAAGAGCTTCCTCGCCGGCATGACCAGTAGCTCGCGCGGAAATCGTGTTGGGCGTCGAATAGGCAATTCAATTCAGCCGCTGCCTCTCTTCCTCTGCCAGCGAGAACACTGTGAGGACTGATAAAGACCAGCACCGAAATACTCACCAACCACCACACGCCTCCCGGCAGAGAAACAAACACCTTTCCTAAAAAGGGGCAAAGAAAGTGCGTGCATAGATAAAGAGTTTCCCCAACACTGGTAAACCAAGTATTTAACAACTTAACGCATAATTGTTTAGTTTGTGCATTTATAAATTTCAAGGTTTATTCCAGTAACTATACTCGAATAAACGTTATATGCCTTTTGCGATGTATAGAAATTTGCTTTAGGTGACTCATGTAACAGCATACGGATGATTCCCAGTCCAAAGTGCATTGTCAACTCTACACCTGCGAAATGTAAAAGTTAAAAAAAAAAAACAAAAAAAAACAAAAAACTATACATTGGTAATGTTAGTTTCACCATACATGATGAAAATGTCGCGACATTGTACAGAAGCAGCTATACACCATAATTGACGTATTGAACTGTACTTCTGTACTTTTGTTAGACCGGTGTTTTGACCCGCGAGCAGTTTGTTTCCAAAAGTTGTGCGGACGTGACGGGCATAGGGGTAGGGGTATCCGCGCCTAGTGTGCGTGGAACGCAATCTCTCCTGAAGTCAGCGCCACTGTCGGTGGTTCAACTCCGCTAGTGAATCTCACTTAAATTACCTTCTGGGCTCGCGCACGCTGGGTTGGCGACCTGGAAAGGGGGAGGGGGGGGGCAACTTTCGATCCCTCCACCCCTTTCTGAACGCAATACGGCGTACGCAAAATAGCCCCGGGGAAAAAAGAGAAACGATAAGAAGTGAGAAAAGTTTGAGGCAGGGAGGGAGAAAAACGCGGAAAAGTATGTTTGTGCTGTTTCGTTTGTATTTTGTTGGGATGTGCAAACGGGCGATTCGTCTGAATAAGGTACATTTTAGTAACCTTTATTGGTGACTATTCATGGGATAAAGGGGCTGTGGGTCATGGATCGTACTTTTTATATAGTTTTCCAACTCTTTGGCCAGTCACATTACCAGGTAGTTATTTCTATGCGGGATGCGGGATTTTAAAATGAAATCGGAACCATACGAAGAAATATGTAAGTAAGTTTTGCAATATTTCTCGTATTTTACGAAGTCCTATTCCTGCTCATATGAATACACAAGGAGCCTGTCACACCTCATCAACTATACTGCCATTACAATTTTGTAATTTTGCAGTTTGATGTTGTGAGTTTACGACATTTCTCATGGAACATTTTCTCATGGACCCTGCCTTCTAACATATCTCACAGCAAGACTGGATACAAGTCGGGAATTAGTAAGACTATTTCCCGCACACGCTGCTAGACTAGGGCATATGGCATCCTCTCTCTCCGTCTCTCTCTCTCTCTCTCTCTCTCTCTCTCTCTTTCTCTCTCTCTCTCTCTCTCTCTCTCTCTCTCTCTCTCTCTCTCTCTCTCTGTCCGATGGGATGAGGTAGCGGAAGGGATTTGTGTAGTTACGCACGAGTCTCGCCGTCCTCTGTTGGAGGCCTGAGAGTCCCTTCGCATTCACTGCCCCTCCCCCCTCTCCCTCCCCGACTGCCAACTGCCAGTCGCGGCCCCATAAGGAAAGGGTGATCTCATTTCGAGCGCTGTACGGGTTCTTAGCTTGCCATTCTGGATGCGCGCAGCCCCACTAAGCCCTCCCCCTTCCTTACACAGCAAACGTTTTTTTTTTTTCAGCTAGGTTCCCATTTGAATCGGGGAGGTGGCTCTTTCCGGTCTGCGCCATTTTCCCTATCACCATATACGTCTCAACGCGTAATCATGTTTCCGCGAAATGATAAATGAACTTTCCCCAAATCAACCAGGAACTTACCTTTTCTTTCCCTATTATCGCTGTCGACCCCTCCCTCTCCCCACCCCCACGCCCCTATCCTCTATTCAGCGTATCTCGCACCATCTGACCTTTACTCCAGCCCTTCTCTCCCCCCCCCCTTTTTTTTTAAAAAAAAAGGAATAAAAGATGCAGCGTCGTGCCGTGACGATTTACCAGATGCTTTCGCAGGATTTGGGTCGCCGTTTTGGCCGGAGGGGGTTTCCGAGTCAGGAGTCAAAGTGCTTTGCAAGGTGCTTTGCCACTTTCTCGCGGGCGCCCCCGGCCCTCAAATTGGGAGCAGTTTGTGTGGGGTTCCCGCCGGATTGTGTCACCTCGCCAGCGACAAGCCTTCCGCTTCCGCTTTGAGTTGTATTTGTGCCCCCTGGCTGCCTCCTGCGCGTCCCGCACGTGTCCAACTCCGGACAGTCGCCGCCTCCGGCAAACTTTGGCGCGGACATCCTTTGGATGGCTCTCGAGGTCCGGCATGCGGGGCGGGGCGTGGGGTACACGCGCGGACGCAATCTGTCGGAAGGATCTGCTGCCCAGGACCGCCCAGGTCCGTCTCCCTATACGCGATGCTTGTCGCAACGACTTTTGCGTTTGGTTTCCAGCATCGCCGCCTGGTGAAAGAATCCTGGCCGGCTGATGATTCAGAGAGAGAGAGAGAGAGAGAGAGAGAAGAGTAGGGGGGAAGGGGGGAGTTGAAAGTAGTGTTGCGCTTCTGCATTGTCGCGTGTCTCACCTAACCATCGAGGTGAGCATAGATAGGTGTGCACGCGGCGGAGAGAGAGAGAGAGAAAGAGAGAGAGAGAGAGGGGGAGGGGGGGGGGAGAGAGGGAGGGGGTAGGAAGCAGAGACGAGAGTGCCCAGGCGCCTTTCTTTCCCAACCGACCCACTGGATCCATTAAGGCATTCCTGGAGAGTGCAAGTACCTCTCTTGGCGTTTCTCCTCCTCTCCAGAATGTAAGTACTCCTGGGGCGTAAACGTCTCCTCCCCCCACCCATCCCTCTCCCTCCCTCTCTCTCTCTCTCTCTCTCTCAGTCTCTCTCTCTCTCTCTCTCTCTCTCTCTCTCTCTCTCTCTCTCTCTCTCTCTCTCTCTCTCTCTCTCTCTCTCTCTCTCTCTGGGCATACTACCAACAGCACTGACGCCCCCTTAAATGCGAGTTCCCCTTTCGGCCCTTCTCTTTCCATTCCTAACCGGCAGGACGTTCGTCGTAATTTGATTTCTTCCGATAAGACGCAATCAATATTGAAACGAGCAGACTGCGTTTCATGTAAAGACCCCCCTCCCAGCCCGTCCGTACCTCGCTGGGTGGTGTGAGTGTTCAGTACAAGAAGAATAAAATGCGATGGAGGGGTGCCTGACTTTGGGAATCAGGTGAACTCAGGGCTGGTAGTCCCTGCGAATGGTTGTAAATACTTTGTAATTCTTGGTAGTCGCTTGTTATCACCAGTAACTCAGGGTTATCCACACGGTAATCACTAGGCAATAGCTAGTAATACATGGTAATCTCTCGGTACCCGTGGCCATCTCTGTGAGTCACTGGCGGTCCCTATTGTTAATCACCATCGACCATCTGGTGTACATCCCTCGATGAAACGTGACTGAGAGGAATGAGCGTGACTGGGTGACGTGGTGCACGCGCTGCAGATGGGGAGGGGCTCCGGAGAAAGGACCCGGGATGAAGGAGCGGAAGTGAAAGGAGCAGGGGAGGATGACGGCGGCCGGGTGACAGGCGACGGTCTCTACTCCCGGAGACCAGATGCGGCCCCGCGCCCTCTGCGTCGCTTCAAACGGAGCCTGATGTAGGTCGGAAGCAGAGGAGGGCTGGGGGAGCGGAAACGAGGGGGAGAGGCTGGGGGTTCAGGTGGCAGAGAGATTATTTAGGGCAGGTTAGGTCGAGCAGCGCCCCTCTGCTCTGTCGCGGTTGGACACAGAGCTCCCGTTGTACATGCCTTGAATAATTGGCGTGCACAGCGAAAGAGAGGGGTCTCTCTCTCTCGTCCCATTCCGCCCTCCATGAGTCACAGGAATCGTGTAAAGGGAGCCAATTAAAATTCTGCTTAACGTCTGCTCTCTCTCTCTTTCTCTATCTCAAACGGGTTGCAATGTACAGTTTCCCCAGCAGAGACATTTAAGGTTTTCCGGGATACAGTCAGTCGGCCAGGCGGGTCACGAGCGGCCGCTTTGGCGGCAAGCGGTAGTTTGCGACCTGCGCGTTCTAATGGGGCGAGATCAAAGGTACCTAATAGCGCGCCAACGCCGCGGCCGGGGCGAGTGGTAGACGCGGGTACCAGTTCCCCCACCCTGCCTCTGCGCGGGGACCCCTTGTTGTCGTCGCTGTACCCAGGTTTCTCCGCTGATTTGGTTTTGTGCGGCGGAGGTGAACGCGTTAGCAGTCTGCCGAGGTCAAGCCCGCGCGCTGTTGGACGCGGTTAGTTCTGGTATCGACCGCCAGGGGCCAATTAGCGTATCTCTGGGCGCTGGCGTCGCTGCGGCGCCGCTGCGGCGCGTTTGACTGGCGATGTTCATCAGACCGAGCGGCCGTGTTCCGGCGAGGACCCTAAACGGGCGTGACGCCAACCGGGCACGAGGCGGGAAAATAATAACAACATTTTGCGACGGAGTGCTCGCGCCCGCGGCACGCGTTGGAGCCCTGCTGGCTGGCGCGCCGCGCGCACATTTCTGATTGAAATGATGAAAGGACAATACAAGTTTCTGAGCCACCCCGGCGGTTCGGGGGCCCCATGGAGTCCTGAGGGCTTAAAACAAGTTCCAGCAGCGGCCGTCGGAGGCGAGAGCTGGAGGGGTGGCGAACAACGACACCGCCCCGGCCCGACCCGCCCGCAACGGAAAAGTTTGCCCGGGGATTCCTTTCACCTGAGATACTTTAAAACGCCCTCGCAGCACTTCTTTCATTTTTTTTTTATGATTGTGGTGGGCCTGTGGACGAGCGCCTTGGTACATGGCTGCTGTGTAAATGTCTCTTCCTTTTTTAAATAAAAAGTTACTGTTTCGTCTTACTTTGAAGCAAGACGACAAAAGTAGTCGTATGGCGGTCGTGCCTCCTCGAGTCACTCGTTGCGCTTGGCTGGCCGTCAACAGATGGCAAATCCTCCTCAAATTTCCTAGACAGCGTCCATCATCATTCAGGACGCTAACCCTCTCCAGACATTCAGGCTCCCGTTTAATCTTCGTCACCGGCACGGGGGCGCGCCGGCACCTGACCCCCTTCCCCTCCCTCCCCTTTTACCTCGGCCAAGTACGAGCCACCACCGCCACTGGTGGGCCGCAGTTGTACCTGAGCGCCTCTCGGGCGCAGCCCACCCCCCCATCCCATTCCGTAGCGGTTAGCGTGGTAATTTTCTTCCCCGCCCCCTCCCCTGCCGCGCGCCCTTGCCCGGCCTGGCCCACCCGCCCCCTCCCCTGCGCTCATTCCCCGAGAAGGCCCGGCGGTCGGGCCCCGGCCGCCCCGGCGGCGTGTGACAGCGGCCGGGGGGTTGGGTTGGGTGCGTTGGCTCTCGCTGCTGACGGCAGGGGTCGCCGGCGGCTGGCGGCGCTACCCCAGGCGTCAGGCTATGACGCCGACCTCGCAGAGTAGGGTAACCCCAGTCCGCTCGGCTCGGAGTATCTGCGGCGCTGCGGCGCGACCACGCGCGGGCGGACTGGCGAGACCGCACCACCCATCGCAATCGTAACTAAGCCTTCGTCCGCTTCCGCTGTACCCTTTATTTACACTGCACCGTTTCAACCGGTTGTTTCGTGGAGCCTATCCAGTAACTGAGAATAGAAATTCTGCCATGTCATTCGTGTGCTTATTGGCAGTTGTAAATTGTTCTTCAGTTGTTGTGTCATGAACCGCACAGCCGGTGTTGGTCGGTTGCACACCCCTGCTCTCTCTTTAGAGCTTAAGGTATATCATGTTGAGGTGCGCGTAAGTTAAGAGTGGAACAGAGACTGCGTCAAACTCAGAGGCGCGTGAAGAATCGTAAGTAATAGTGTTAGCGAAAAGAAGAAAAAGAGCGGTAATCTGATTTTCTTTAGGGAAATAAAGTTTGTGAGCAGCCCACACCCCTCTCCAGAAAAAAAAAACGAGAGAAAGAGATAGAGAAAGGGGGAGCAAGGGAGGACAGAAAGTAAAGAAATGATTGTGAGTCGGGCGTGCGCCTTCCGCTGCCATTAGCTGCGCTGGACGTGTAGAATCGAATTACCCTCCGACGTGTCTCTTTCGTACTCGGAGGGACTGGTGCTAAAGGACGGAGAGAGAGAGAGAGAGAGAGAGAGAGAGAGAGAGAGAGACTGAGACAGAGAGTGAATCAAGAGAGATAACGGGTGGGAGAAGGACGCCACTAGAGGAGCGAGGAGATGACCCCTCCTTTCCACGAAATCGGTGGCGTCTGCAGGCGGTCGAGACGGCACTGGAAACTCAAGTGTCTGAATGTCGCACTCTTGTAGGTGTGTCACACACACATTGAAAGATTCGTTTTTCTTTTGTTTTTCCTTCGAGGAATTTTTCCCACTATAGAGGGCAAGTGAGGGAGTGAAAAATTTACGCAGCTTGAAGGCTGTGACATTGGCACGCTCTAGAGGGCGCAGGCACAGGTCACAACGCCACGCCGATGCGGCAACCAATCTAAATCTCGAACGAATAATCCCGACGCAGCTCTAATTTTTATCTCGCTATTTTCTCTGTAATTATTCCAACTTAATGGTCCCCATCAGCGGGCCTCATTCCACGCCGCACCCGGCCCAACTCCCTCGCCAGGCTGGTCCATTCAGTATGGACACACTAACTGGATTTGTGTCTTTTTATTATCTGTGCAAAGTCATACAATCAAATTCTCGCGCAGAGTCGTGCTTTGATTCGCTCGGCTCTAAAGATATATTTGTGTAAAGTCACGCTTTTTTAGCGAACAAAGTCGAGCAAAGCGAATTGAACGTTGAACTTTGGACTCTGTTAAATTCATCCGTTATTTTACGACCTTTTTCCTTTTTTTTATCGAATGATCCGTTCGTGCTACATGACGAATAAACTGTAGCTTTACTTATGATTTGTTAGTATACGAATAGTTCGTAATTTTTAAAAACGATTTGAACATGCGATATTAGTTGATAATCATTTGCAGGTAATGCATTTTTTTCATTCTCTTCCGTACTATGAATTTAAATTAACAAAAGAAGAAGGATTTTCTTTTTTTGTAATAAAGTCATGGTCGTACATTGCAACGAATCATTCCACTGTAAATATCAGAGCGAGGATTCTAGCCCTCAGGAGAGCGAGAAATTCTCTCTCACTCTTTGAGAGCGAGGTTTGATTCGCTAGATTAGATCAATACTCTCGAAATTCTCGCCCAATTTGAGCGAGGATCGGGAAACCTCGCCCTTTTTGAGTGAGGATTTGTATCCTTTGTCTCACTTAATTTGAGTGATGTTATAGATTCTTTCTCAATAAGAGCGAGGTTCCTAAACTCTCACTTAAATGGGGCTAGAGAAAAACTCTCGCTCTTTTTAGATTAGACATCTCACTTGCATTTGCAGTGTCGTAAAATTACGAATCATTCGTTAATTGAATCTAACGAGTCATTCGTCAAATAATGACTCATTCGTTGCGGCAGTCTCGCGAAAAATCCGTGAAAGAAATTTGCCCGAATCATTCGTGGAAGACCGAAGCTTTTTTTTTAAATTTATTTTTGTTATTATTTTACAGTAGACAGAACAAAGTTTGCAGAAAAACCCATTTAAGCACAGTTGCAGTGGATGTTATTGTCACTATTATTACTATCATTATTGTAATTTTAAAAAATCGCCTGGTATTGTGTGCAGCATTGAATAATCATATAACTATTCATTTAGAGGTGTACGTACGTACGCCTCCTCCTATAAAATTGTGGTAACACGATATAGAGGGAGGCGCGCGTTTCGTTCCGGCGGGGAAAACCAAGCGTGCGGCCGTGTAGACGCAGCTGGTGCCTCTCCGTGTGCTCTCATACACACACACACACACACACAGTGCGCAGAGAGAGAGAGAGAGAGAGAGAGAGAGAGAGAGAGAGAGAGAGAGAGAGAGAGAGAGAGAGAGAGAGACGGGCGCTGGAAAGTAGGCCGCGTGGTGCGGTGCGGGCCGCTGGTAGCCAAATGCTATCCCCGTGGTGTCGAGAGATAGGAGTGGCCGGAGGGGGGAGGAGGGGAGGGGGGAGAGAATGGAAAAGAGGACAGGTGGGACGTCTTTAGGACCTCCATGGTCTCACCCGCATTGCCCGCGCGCGGTCGCCCTTTTGTGATAAGCCCAAACGCGCGCGCACTGGCTAAAATTGCCTCAAACTCGCCCCCTTTTTTATTTATTTTTTTTTAAATTTTTCCTACATTACTCTCCGTTTTCATCGCTGCTTTCTGTATGGTTTACTTTTTCCGCCTGAAATTAATAACGTTTTCTCTTTTCTTATTTTTGTTTGCAGGTGAGTTTCTTGATGAGCGCTACGGATCGATTTTCGGTAAGCTGCCTGCACTCTCCTGCTGCTGCAACCGTCTCGATAACAAAAGGACATCACTCGGTGCACGAGATAAAAGCAGGAACCTTGAGCCGAAAAACGGATCCAAGAGTGAGGCGTTTCTTATCTCTCTCAAACTAAATGATGAGCCGTGTCCGTTCCAGTTGGAATCCATTCGGAACAATAATGCGGCCGCTTCCGCTGAATATCATTGCGGCTATGCGGTCAGAGAACCGGAAGTGCTCGGTTTGCCCCTTCCACCACCCCACCCCCACCCCTCATCCCTCTAAAGCAGCACGGAAACCCCTCAGTAGTCCGTTTTCGACCGTATTTTCATTTGCAGATTTCCCCAGTGTCGTCAGCATTCACAAACGGAATAAGTGCACGGGTCAGCGCTCCCGCTGTGTGTGTGAGAGAGAGAGAGAGAGAGAGAGAGAGAGAGAGAGAGAGAGAGAGAGAGAGAGAGAGAGAGAGAGAGAGAGAGAGTGTCTGTGTGATGCCTGCTCATCTCACACTGCGCCCCCCTCCTTGTTCCCCCATCACCTTCCCCGATCCCCTAGGGGTTCACAGCCATTGCCAAGAAAAGGGGAGGGTGGGGGTTTGGTGGTAGGAATCACACCCCCTGCCGTTTTCTAATCAGCGCTACCGCTCCCCACTAATTTCCATACAACTTGGCGAGAGACCCCCCCGCCATCTATCTATCTATCTGTCTATCTATCTCTCTATCTAGCTGACTGACGTTGCGGAAGTTTACCCTGTTAAAGTAATCTCCGATGGACCTCTCGTTTTGCCTATATGCAGGCGGAGCACTCTGCAAACTGAAGTGTATCACTGCAGTAAAAAAAGAGCTCGGGAAAACTGTGACCTGGGATTTCTAGGGGAGTTTGAACCCAGGAGATGCCCTGGAAGTCTCTCCCTCGGCACACACTGCGTGTTTCCGCAGGGAATGCCTTGGGTAACTCTTCCAGGGCATCTCTTGGGTTCCACCTCTCCTGGGAATCCGAGTGCTTGTTTTCTTCGTGTGTCTAATGGTTACGCAGTAAATGCTGACCCATTGTGACCCACACGAGAAATAAAATAGCTCAGCTGAAATTATATGTGAAAAATTAGGACTACGGCTAGCTAAAAACTTTAAACAGCTGCTGAAAAATAACTAGCTGGGTAGCTAGAAAATAAGCAAATGTAGCTTAAAATTTAGCTTGCGCCTGTACAGCTAAAAGCTAATTGTTTTCGCTCAGACGCAATTTTTTTCGTGAAATTTTCCCCCAAAATCTTGATTTTAAAATTTTGTCATGGAAAGTGGTTTGAACTTGGGACTTTTCTGAAAGAGGTCAGTGGTTTCAGAGTTCTGTACTTTACGATGCGACCCTAGAGTTTGCAGAGAAAAGCTCAAGTCTCCCACTCATATCAGCCCCGATTGCTATTCTAACCCCGGGTGGAGGGCGGCTGCGCTATGTTTTTGCCACGCGCGTATGTACCGCGCGGGGGCCGTGCGGACACGCCCTCGCACGCGGCCCCCGCTCTGCGGGCTGGATATTATTCCAGCAGTAGTTTCTAAGAAAAGCCTAAGGGGGGCGGAGCAGAGCGGAGGGACGGTCCCCGCGGGCGGGGCGGGTGCGCTGCTGGCGCCTGCCTCCCGTAGGGCCGAGGGGGCCCCGCCCGCCCGCCCTGTGGGTGGGTGGAGCGGGAGGAGGGGGGGTGGGGGAGGGGGGGCAGCCGGCGGCGCCTTGCCCGCCCCGCCCCGCCCCGCCGCGCCCCGCCGCGCCCCGCCGCGCCCCGTGTGCAGTCCCCTCCGCGCCGCCGCCCCCATCGGTCGAGCCTCGCCGCTCCGGCCGTGCTGGTCGGTCCCGCTCCCGCCCCGCGCCGCGCAGAGAGCCACGTGCGAGCTCTCGTGTTGTACCGCGAGGCCACCAGGATGTGGCACTGAGCGACACTCACCATTTATTATTATTATTATTTTTTAAATATTAATATTATTATTTTTTTTAAAGTGGTATTTGTATGTGCGTGTGTGTGACTTTTGAAGAATTTGGTGCGTGAAATTGTGACGGTTTTTATGGTGGTTTATTATTTGTGGTGCGGCTCTTGATCCGGTGCCGGAAGCATGATGGAAGTTTTTCGGACCAGTAAGTGTGAGGAGGTGCCATCACCCAGAAAAATAAATGAAAATTGCAGTGACCATGTCTTGTGGTAGGCCAAGGACGACCACAGAAAGTGTTGTTGTAGCGGCAACTCGCATATGGGTTGTGCCAACCGAACCATTTTTGCTGTTGATGAAACCATGTGAGAGTTGGCTCAACTAGCTTTTGTATGGTTGCCCCTGTCATGGTGGTTCCAAAAATCTATTTTTCTGGATGCACCTGGTGGATGTGATGTGAGTAAATCTTCCTAAGAGGTGTCAAGCAGACGACAAGCTTCTCTGTGAAAGGCTGATTTCTTCCTCAACTTTTCGCACGCGCGCTGGGTGCTCAGGGTCAGTGTCCACGAGTCAGTTGTAGTTACGTCAGCGGACTCACATTGTCAAAGGGAATTCGTTTACACGGGTGTCATGAGGTAGTTATTGTCACGAGAAATTTGAAGATGGTCGTTCCAGAGTCGTCTAGCGCGGCCTAGCTCGTGCGAAAATGTCCCGTGCAATAATGTTCCGCTGCCAGAAGTCAAAGTCACCGTGACGCGGATACGGACCACATTATTGAGTTGTGTTGAAATCAGGAGTTTCCCTTCGCCATCGACCTCGGCTGTCACTTGCTATCTCCGTGTCAACACTCGCGCACGCGCATTTCTGGGCCCCATCGAAACGATTTACAGTGAGACATTTCTTATTGTGAGCAGCCTTAATCGGAACCTTGGCGGGCGGGCCGGCACTGCCTTGGTCGCGGGGCGTGGTGGGGCGTGGTGGGGCGGGGTGGGTCCCGCTTCGCCACGCCGCCGGTCAGTGTCAAGCTCACCGATGTATTGGCGTTTTAAATTTAGGCCAGGGTGGACAGACACCCGCGTAAGACGGTCGGACATTCGGCCGTGCGCGGCTAGTCCGACTGGCGCGACGGTCGAACAGGCAGGCGTGAGGCGCGCACACACACACACACAACTAGATTTCAATTTTAAAAATAAAATAAAAATAATATTAAACAATAACTGCAAATTAAAAAGAAATATCCGGCGGAATAAAAAGGAAACCTTTTCCCCCTTTTGGCGCTTGACAAACTTGAGCACTCTCGGACGCGGCAATGCCACTAGGCTGACGATTCGTTTGCACTCGTTCGAATTGCTTCCACGTCTTCTGTCTCTCTCTCTCCCCCACTGCTACGGGCCGATGGACGTGAGGCACGCACCGGCCGCCGAGCGTGAGTGGGACAGAGACAGTGTTTTCAGACGCGACCAGTCAGTGGGCGATCAATTGGTAGGCGGGCGTGAACACGCGTGTGGGAAGGTCTCTCTCTCTCTCTCTCTCTCTCTCTCTCTCTCTCTCTCTCTCTCTCTCTCTCTCTCTCTCTCTCTCTCTCTCTCTCTCTCTCTCTCTCTCTCTCTCTCTCTCTCGCTCTCTCGCTGGCCCCTGGCTGTCAGGGTGACACTGCCGGTGCGGACTGTACACAGGAGGGACACAATTCAAATTACGGGCCCGACTTTGTTTATTTGCGGCTTGGAAAGAGCGCTGGTTACGATTAGGGAAGCGTCGGACGCGCCTGCGCGAGGTTGTCGGGGTACCTGTTCTGTTCTCAGCGGTGATTCCGGTCATTCATAATGTAATAAAAGTGTTCAGTGAATTTCACTATAAGCTACGCGGAGAACCCTGCAGCTTTGAAACGTACTGTAATTTTCCACCGTGAGCTCCGCTGAAAGTCACTGTGATCGACGGTGCGATGCTCTCCAATTCATCGTGGCTTACAGTGAAATTCGCTGTAAGATTTTTTTGAGTGCCATCCCGCACTGTTGCGCAGTTCTTATTTCTCCATTTTTAGGGAGTTTCTTAAAATGTATTTTTTTTTTCTTTTTAGAAAACCTCTTTTAAAAAAAAATCCGAACGAATTCTTTGAGCATTTTTAGGGCATCCCAACCTTCTCCCTCACTGTGAAAAATATCTTCCTCTATTTACGATATAGTTTTTGAAAGACGACTCACGAAAAATGTTGTAAATTTACGACAACCCCTTCTCGCTCGTTGTCAAGTAAGAAGGTTGTGCTTTTAATTTTACGATCTGTAATTGTAATTTTACAACTTCGCTCAGTGGAAAAATTTTCCTGTAGAGCTACGACTATTTTTCACAGTGTTAGCGTGGAGGGCGTTGCGCCTCGTGCTAGTGTACAGTATGCACTGGTTAACTTTAGCCCTGGTATTGACCCCTCTCGACTGTAAACGCTGCTCACCAGTAAGCGTAAGGTGCTAGTTTGCAATATAATAACAAATTTTGCCCCTCTGTCGGACATCTCTCAAGTAAATTACCGCCACGCACTTTCCCTCCCCTGCACTCGCGTTGCTCGCGTTCAATAGACAGTCTTGGCCTCTACCCACCCGCCTGTCGATACCGCGCACACTGCCGATAAAGCCGCCATCGCTGTTCGCACGGGATTGGCTATTATTCAGCGGTAACTAGAGGGGTAATTTGACCTTGTGACGTCACCGCCCCTAAACCTCAGTGGAGCCTGCAGAACGCGTTGGCCACGGCGTACAGCGTCGCACCGGGTCATACCACTCGGCACATTCTAAAATATTAAGAAGAAAAACGAAAAGAAAAAAAAATCAATAAAAAAAAAAACTTACGGGTGTGAGCAATAGGTACCCCTAACGGAGGCCTATAAAAAAGAAATGTTCCGAGCCCAAGGTTTACCTCAATCAAGTATCATTTGAACTGTCTCTACAACACTTTATATCTTAATCTGATTCCCATCTGCTCTCAATCCAAGAAAATGCTTCTCCTTTCGAGCGGAAAAGGCATAATTAGTACTTTTAGGAGAACGGTTTAAGCCCAGAAGCTTGAATCAATAAGAACAAATGTTCTGGGTACGCTTTTGACAGTTCCATGCTTTGCTCCGCAATGGCTCGTCCCGTTTCGTAACTCTGTTTCAGTCTTTCTAGTAGAAGGTAGCATACGACATTTTCGTCAAGTGACGCAAAGACTGAAGTATTACTAACGCCGCACCAAAAAAGATTTTATTTTTATTTTATTTGACTCCAAACATGCATGCCAAACGGTGTCTTAAACGCCCCTTTCAGAGAGAGAGAGAGAGAGAGAGAGAGAGAGAGAGAGAGATGAGGGGGTGGCGCTCGGTCAGGGTGGTGAGAGCTGACGGCTGAGCGGATAAGGTCCCGAAGACCGACACGTTTTGGCTTTGATCACAGGCGCCCTCTGGCGGTCGCACGGTGCGCACCGAACACTCGCGCTTCCACCCTCCTGGCCATACTCCTCAGCACTCTCACGTACTCTTAGTTCAATTCCCTTCTTTCAGAGAATAAAAGAAATTAAAACAGAACATGAAACAAACATGCAATGGATCCTATTTTTCGCAATTGTTTTCCCTACGCCTCAATCTCCATTTGCCGGTTTCCGCCTTGTCTCTCCCCCTCTCCCTTACCTCCCCCCCTCTCCCTTACCTCCCCCCTCTCCCTCTCTCTCTCTCTCTCTCTCTCTCTCTCTCTCTCTCTCTCTCTCTCTCTCAAACACACACACACACACACACACACACACACACACACACACACACACCGGAGCGGTCGGCTAGCTTGTAACTCCCGCCTTAAAGTTTTCCAGCACCATTACGTCCACACGGTGGTGTGCCTGCGCCTACCTCTCTTTCAAGCAAACACCCTTTTCCTCCCCCCGTCCCTCTCTCTCCCTCACCGTCTCCACCTCTCTCTTTCTCTCTCGCTCGCTCGCCCTGCCATCCCTCCTGCAAATTGGGGCCCATCAGGAAGCAGAGACTCTACAGAGATTTGCTGGTGTAGCCGAGAGAGAGAGCAGGGGGTGTGGGGGTAAGTGGAGGGGGCGAGGGAGGCGTCTCCCTCCTTAACGATCCGCCTGGTCCTAGTCCGCGGGTTCTGCTTGTACAGAATTTCTGTAATATACCGTTAGTTTTTCTGCCTATGGTTCTTCCGGGTTTATTTTCCTTTTTTCCTCCCTTAACTTTAGTCCAACGCGGACAGGGTGCATCGCACGACTCAGTGGCATCGTGACTCGCACACAGGGAGAGCACCTCTCGTTGGCTTTAAATAATCCTGTGAATACTTAACATTTTCGCGATAGTGGTGCGAGGGAGTAAGTACGATAAGAGCCGCGCCCACCGAGAGGATCGAAGAAGCTCGCAGTAGATTTAATGAATGAGTAGGGGCCGAGCTCCGGGGCGCGCAACGCGTTGCAAAAGGCCCGTGGAAAAAATCAGTCTTTCTTATCAAGCGGAGAGGTTACACCAAGTTTAGCCTCTACAAACGCTTTGCAGCAGTCTGGCTGCAAAACCTGGGATGACCCGGATACGATGGCGTGATCTCCTTCAAGATCACTGATGATAGACCCGCCGGCAACACAAAAGGAGAGGATCAGAAGAGAAAGTAAAGAAGACGAAGCAGGAAAAGTATGAAGCATGGCAGCGCGCTGCTGACGAGCGGAGCCGGCGGCGGCGGCGGTACTCGAACCCCGGGCCCCTCCTGCTGACCGTCATGCTGTGCCTCAACATGAAGCTGTCGGCGAGGCTCAAGGGCGACAAGGCCCGCGCCGAGCGCGGCGGCCTCGGCGGCGCCCTGGGTGGCGTCCCCCGGGAGGCGGGGCTGCTCGCCCTGGCCGCCCCCGGCGCCGGCGGCCTCGGGCCCCCGGGGCTGGGCCAGCCCCGCGACCGCTCCAAGTCGCTGTGCGTCGACCGCGTCATGGCCGCCCTCGTGCGGCCCGGTTACGACCCGGCCACGCTCGCCGCCCGGGACCTCAACCTGCACAACATCCAGCGCAGGAGGGCCTCGTCTGCGATGTGAGTAAACCATCAGGGATGTAAATTAAAGAATGTCGTGTGCTCTGCTGACGACCCTCTTTTGAAGAGTCGCAATATCGAATTTGAGGTGCGTGATGCGGTTGCACCGAGAGGCCCACCACTCAGGTAATCTCGTATGAATATAATACACTTTCTCCGATGAGCACTGGTATTAAGCCGAGGGGAGCTGAGACTCGTGAAGTCCTGCGTACAAATCCAAGGGAAATCTCGATGAAATCTTCAAAAATCGCGATGAATTCCTCGGAAATTTCGATGAAATCCTCCGAAATCTCGATGAAATCCTCGGGAACCTAACTGGGAAATCTCATTAAATCTGCTGAAATCTTGTAAAATCTCATGAAATTTGAGGGAAATCTTGTGGAATCTCATGAAATCTCTTTAGAGATCTCTCAAAATCTTGGAAAAGTCTTGTGAAATCAGCAGAAATCCTATACATGACGGGTGGTTGCCCCCTCGGAGTAAGCAAGTTTTCCTTAAAAACTCCTATTTTTGTTTTCTTTGACGCTGTTTCGGGTTTTCCCTCAGTAAAATATATATATATTTTTTTTTTAAAGGCGCAAATCTTTAAGTTTCCTCGAAAATTTCACCGAAAACTGTTTTTTTATCGTTACGCCCCTGAACTGAGTGATTGGCCTCTCGAGAGTTGGACTCCCTAGACGTTTAGACACGTCCCGTAGGGTCCAAAGGGGTGCATCCATCAGCCCACACCGGCCGCCGGCACTAAAGCTGTCGCCAGTGATTGTGTGGGTCGCGCGCGCCGGTCGCGCCAAAGCCACCACCAGCCATTTTGTGGCGGTAGTTGGCTCGTGACGACAAACAAACAGAAACAAAGTTTTTCCCCTCCTCCTCCTCCTCGCCCCGCCGGCTGGAGCACCCTCCGGACGGGGTCCCCGCACGGGGTCCTCTCCACGGCCAGGAGAGGGTCGGGGGTCGAGATCCACGGCCGACGGCAGTTTCACTATACAACACTGGGCGACAAAGTCAAGTACTATTTTCAATGTTTTTTATCCTTTTGTTTCTCTTAAGTTATTCCTTTTCCCTGTAATAAAACATATGTAAAGAACGCAGATTCAGAATGATTTACGACGTATTCTAGAGCTATGATAGAAGGGTGCCCAACACCAAAAGAAAAAAATCATGTACACCAGACTACCAAACACGGATGATTACCAGGGATTATCAAGTATTACCATATGAAGAGATCTATGCGAACCTATTATGCAGGATATTTCCTGTATACAAAGATTTTTTCTTGTATTACAAGAGACTCTTCTTTGTATTACAAAGAAAATTTAGCTTTGTATTATGACTGCACAGAATTCTTCGTAATACAAAAAAAAAAAAAGGTTTTAAGAGTGCAGAGATTACCATGAAATTACCTAAAGTTTATCAAGGATTACCAGGGATTACCTATGGATAACCAAGGATTATACTGAGATTACCTGATATATCTAGAGATTACATGGGATCACCAATGATTACAGAGAGGTCACCAAGGATTACCAAAGACGAGGGACTACCCAAGATTACAAAATTACCAAGACAGTAAAAGGATATTACCGGGCAATCTCTAGGGAGAGGGAGAATATACAGGTTTACTGAGGGACTACCAGGGATCTCTGATTCATTATCAGATATTACCGTTGATTACAAGGGATTACAGAGTGACTAACAAGTATTGCTAGGGTTTCGGGGTTGGAAATATTTCCCGGAAAAATTGGAAATATTTCGGGAATATTTCGGAAATATTTCTGAGGGGTCCGAAATATTGGAAAAATTGGAAATATTGAAATTCCGCAGCAAAGGGCATTTGCATGAATATATAGCGTAACTTTGCATTAAAATCGCAATTTCACGCGTTTGTCGGATACCAATTGTTTGTGACGGGTCGTTTCAAAAACCACTTGGGGGCGGTGAGGGCCGCCGCCGCCGTCGCGGCGCGCCGCCTAACCCTATACTTTACATGTCCGACGATCCGATCCGACGGACGCTTCAAGACGAGAATTTGTTTGTACTTGTAAATTGCAATTAAACGATGTAATTCAGCATAAGTATACGTGTTAAAAGTGCTTCTACGAACTTCTACGTCATTTCCCTACCCTCTTCATAGAAAAAATTGCGGCTCTTTGCAAAAATACAATAAAAACTACTTTTTTTCAATATTTCCAATTTTTCCGAAATATTTCCGAAATATTCCCGAAATATTTCCAATTTTTATATTTCCGGAAAAATAGAAACCCTAAGTATTGCGAAGTGATAACCAAGGATTGCCAAGTAAAACAGAGATTGCAAATTATTATACCAGGGGCTACAAACTCTGTCTGCACTTGATCACCTCAGTTCGGCAACTCTCAGATTTGATTTTTCGATCCAAGTAATAACTTACCTGTAGAATTCCAGACTTATATACGTAGAAGGTGCAATTGCAACTGCAACTTGTTTTTTTTTAGGATTTCGGCATCCTTTTTTGAGTGCCATTTTTTGGCATCCTAGTCGTATGCCGATTACTAGCCTTTTTCCGTGAAAAATCCGCAATGTTGGCATTTTAAGACGCCCGAACTTTAGCATTCACCCCGGAGAGAGAAAAATTTTGGCATTTCCCAAGAATGGCAACATTTAGCCGTACAAGGGATGGCAAAGCGCTTACTGTGAGCTCCCGTGCCCTGTTCGTACTGCGCTTGCTCACCGCGCCGCCGTGCTGCGTGCGAATAATGAATAATTGAATAATGATAACGGCCCGTGGAATTTGCGGCGCGCGGCGGCGGGGCGGGGTGAGCCACCGAGGGGGCTTAAGTGCCGCGTGCGGCCCCAGCAGCTGTAGAGGTCCTTCGGCTACTCGGGAATACCTCGCCCCGCCAGGTATTTGGAATGCTCTCTCTCTCTTCTGCCCCGCCCAGACCGAGCTGGCGGCCAGGCCGCGGGGGACCGGACAGCCGGGCAGCCAGGCAACCCCGTCGCGCGTCGCCTTCCCCACCCACCATTTGATTCCCTCTTTATTGTCCTACCTGTAGATGTAATTGGATCCCATCCCCCGCGCACGAGCTCTCTTTCTCACACACACTCTTTCTCGCTCTCTCGCTCTCTTGCTCTCTCTCATACACTCTTTCTCGCTCTCTTGCTCTCTCTCACACACTCTTTCCCGCTCTCTCGCTCTCTTGATCTCTTGCTCTCTCTCACACACTCTTTCTCGCTCTCTCGCTCTCTCACACACTCCTTCTCGCTCTCTCGCTCTCTCGCACACACTTTTTTGCTCTCTCGCTCTCTAGCTCTCTCTCGCTCTCTAGCTCTCTCTCGCTCTCTAGCTCTCTCTCGCTCTCTAGCTCTCTCTCGCTCTCTAGCTCTCTCTCGCTCTCTAGCTCTCTCTCTCACTCACTCACTCTCTCTCTCTCTCTTCCTCTCTTACACTCTTCCTCGCTCTCTCGCTCTCTCTCACTCTCTCTTTGTCTCTCTCACTTACTCTCTCTCTTTCTCGCTCTCTCGCTACCTCTCACTCACTCACTCTATCTCCTTCTCTCTCTCTCTCTCTCTCACATACTCACGCACACGCACGCACACAATGACACGTCGCACACTGTGCAGTTTCGTATGGAGTTCCGTCACATCGCGAGGAGGAATCCCCCGGGGATTTGTCGGAGGGATACCGCGTGCAGAGAGCTGAGGGAATGCGAGGCTTCCAGGAAGGATATCGAGAGGAGAGATGGAATACAAGTGCGGGGCCGGCTCGTGCGGTCACCTAGCGTGGGCGTGGGCGCAGGCGCCACCCCGGGACCCAGGAGATATATCTCGGAGCGACACTGTTAAAAATCCTGTAGCAAATAACGGAATGACCAAGGAACTCACCGTAATTTTTTTTTTTTTTTTTTTTTTTTTTTACGTATCTGTCCGTACCTCTTAAATACGGAAGAATGATTCTTCAAGAATCCGTTATAGAAAATCACGGGCGTGTCCGTTCCTACTTCGATGCAAAGGGTCCAAAAATCAGTTTTCATCAAAAATGCTCTGGGAGTCATAAAACCCAAAATACGGGATTTTGGTACACGGGACGGTCCGTAGATTGAATGTACGGGAAGGTCCGTAATTTTCTGGTACAGTCGTACCGTAAATTTAAATACGGTTCACACCGGCTAAAAAAATTACCGGTCCATCCCGTCAAAATTCCGGTTGTAATTTCTGACAGTGGAGTGTGTTGAAAATAATATATATTAATAATATTTTGTCAATGAAGTACTCGATGAAGTAGAGTTGTATTTTTGTTACTTTTGTCGTTTTTTTCACTTCATCATTGTGTTTTCGCGTACGAATTTTTTCTTTACGTTGGAATATTTGTTTACTTTGTAGTATTTCTTACACATTTTAATTTTTGTTTTGACATTGTAGAATTCTGGCGTGCTGAAAGTTTTGTAAAATATCCTTTTTGTTGTTTATTTTCTTGCATAAGATTTTTTTCACGCTGTTAACAAGTGTGCGACATCCACACGGTTGGGTGTCCAAGTGTCATCCAGTGCGCGGGGGGAGCTGACATGTCTCCAGAGCGATTCTGGTGCACACGCTCCTCTCTCTCTGTCTCTCTCTCTCCCTCCCACTCTCTCTCCCTCTCTCTCTCTCTCTCTCTCTCTCTCTCTCTCTCTCACACTCACCTACACGGCGCGCCTCGCGAGTGTGAGAGAGACAGAGCGAGGAGGGTGCGCACCGGAATCGCTGTGGAATGCGGGGGCGGGGGCAGAGGAGGGGCTTTGCGGGTGGCGTTGCCAGAAAAGCAAAACAATGAATAAACTCGGATTGTCACCGACAAAGTGGTCACGGCATGGGATTAAAAAAAAAGGGGGGGAAAAATAAAGGTTGCAGCGAACAACGACCGCCGGTCTTTTCTGTTTACTCTTTGCGTCTCCCAATTATACAAAAACTCCGAGTTGCCGTCCGTGGCCTGGGCTCCAACACAGTATTGGCAGATTGGTTTGGCAGGGGTGCGCGTCTCTCCCTCCTCCCCCGCCCCCCAACTCCTCTCGCAACTGAACCTACCTCAAAGGGCAACCTGGCTGCCTGCAAACAAATTGATATCCGCCCCAGCAGGAGCTCGTGAAACGTTTTAAGTGAGCAAGATGTCTCTCGAGCCCCAGCGGAGCGAGTCACCCCTGGGAGAGCCGCCGCGGGCGCTTATCCCTCTCCAAGTCAGTCACATTTCACTTTAGACAGTTTTGTTTATGAACTCCTCCGCAGCGACGTTACCGGAATCCGTGTGTTGACCTCTCCGAAATCTTTACAGTATGCAGAGTTTTGCAAATACGCAAGAAAATTATTCAGACAAATCCAAGGCATCTCATATCAATTTCTATCACAAAACTTTACCGAAATTCAACACTGGAAAAACAAAGGTACTATCTTATGCCTTTTAAAGGCGTTAGTGAAATAGTGCCTTTAGAAAGGCGCTATGAACCTCCCAAAGGTGCTATTTTTGGCCCTATTCGTGCCTTTACAAAGGCATCAGTGCAGTATCACCCCATAAAATTCAATAGCACCCTAAAAAGGGTGCTATGTAGCACCTCTGTTTTTCCAGTGAAGCTGAGGTTCGATACGGATGGGGGAGAAGGAGTTTTCAAGAACGAGGCAAACACTTTCACTCTTTCAAAATCTACCCTCGGATTCCTTTTCTGTTTGTTTGTTTTTTGTTTTTGTTTTTTTAAAGAAAAAATTACATTTTTATAATGGGCTGCAATGAACATCTGCTCCTCTGTTTTGTTTTTTTTCTCTCTCCCTCCTCAGTGGAATGCATTCACAGTGTTTTGTTGTCCGCACTCGGCCAGGCTGATTCGGCGCGCGCTACAGGCACAGTCCCCCGGACACCAGCAGGAGGCGCCGCCCATCCTAGAGGAGGACGACGAGTGAGTCTCGGAGGCGCGCGGACGACTCCCCTCATGCGTGTGGCCTGCTCTGACTAACCTCACTCGGATTGACTTATTTCTAACCTAGAATAGCAGTTTACCTCGATCTCATATCCTCTCTTGCGTAGAACCCTTTAGCTGTTTGGTCGCTGTTTTGTGTATATGTGTGTGTGCAGACCCCAGTTATATCCTGTGTATACTGCTGATTTTGAACAGTACATATCTAGCAGTGTTGGTATCATGGTCAACAGAACATACATTAGCGGTGTTGGTTTCATGGTAATGTTCCAATGTTCCTGTAGCACTGAGACTCGTTTGAGTTTCGCCCCGAGTAAATATCTAACCTGTCTTCCCTTCCCACCGTGTCCGACTTGTGCTGCGTAGGAATTCCCTACAGCAATTTCCTCGCCTTGGCTCGCTTATTATTATTTACAGCAGTATGTTGTTGTTGTTGTTGTTGTTGTTTGATGATGATCATGTTGTTTCTCTTCTCCGCCTCAACTCGACTTGAAAAGCAAGCGGGTGAATTTATTGTTCCCACCACACGAGGCGGTGGCGTGTGCTGGCGCTCAGCCCCGCCACGCCCCGCCCCACCCCGCCCCGCCACGCCCCGCCCCGCCACGCCCCGCCACGCCCCGCCACGCCCCGCCCCCGCCACGCCCCACCCCGCCCCGCCACGCCCCGCCACGCCCCGGTGTGCCGCGGGAGAGTTACCTGTCCGCTAACTCATGGAGGCCGTGTGCTGCGGGTTGTGTTAAACTCGCGTCGTTGCCATGTCCGATTACATTACACGTATCGTGGCAAGACCCAAGTGTAGAAATCTCGCAGACATGTAGCTGCGCGTATATCGCAGTTCGTGCACGTGTACGTTAACGTGTGTGAATTTTGTTTTTAAAGGAAAAGTGTACGCTTGGTAATTTACACATCTACAAGTATATATAGTGTTCAAAATTCTCACTCGTCTTGCTTTACTAGAACCTATAACTTTTTTTCTTCTTCCAAATATGAGCTCTAGCAGGAGTTTATATGGCAGGCGCCTCGGCTGCAGGCTGCCTGAGCACACAGACGATCTGCCTTTCCTGCTCTGCCCTGTCGTTTCGATGTATCTCTCTAAACGTTTTCGAGATATCGCGGGCGGGACAGCCGACGGGACGGGGTGGCGGGGCGGGGTGAGGTGGGGCGGGGCGGGGCGGGGCGGGTTGGCGAGGCTCTCGAGAGATACGGTCTACGGCGTCTGCCCCGCAGCTAACCAAACATGCCTTTTGCCGAAGGGCCCAGGGATACGGTATTGACACTGCGGGATGAAAAAAAAAAACTTTTCGAGAGGCAGGAAAAGAGAGAAGCTGTTCCGCATTCCCCCTCCCCCCCCAAAAAAAGCGTTGTTTACAGACGTTTGTCGTTTCATAAGCAAATAGAAGGGTGCATTCGAAATAGGGGCGTGTGAGTACGGTCCGTGGGTGGATGGTTGAGGGAGGATGAGTAAGAAATATACAGAGGCAGCATGTATGTATACGTTGGTGAGCAGTAAGCACAATGTAAGGAAGGAGGCAGAGAGACGGGAGAGAGGGAGGGAGGGAGGGAGGGAGGGAGGGAGGGAGGGAGGGAGGGAGGGAGGGAGGGAGGGAGGGAGGGAGGGAGGAGGCTTGAGAGGGGGTGGACACCGCACGGAGCCTGGGTGTGGCTCTTTTTGTCACAACGCGGTTGCGCCGGACGCACGACAAGGGCTTAGTGGACGCCGCGCTGCCACGCCCCCTTGTGTGTGTGTGTGTGTGTGTGAAGGGAAAGAAGAGAGGAGGGGGAGCAGTGAGGGCAGTTATGACGTTCAGTGCCTTATGACGGCCCGGCTGAGAAGTATATCACGCGAGCGGTAGAAGACGAGTGATGCGGGGTGCTGCAGCAGGGATGTGAATAATAAGCGCCGTATTGTTCTTAATTTTCACCCCTCCTTTCGTTCTCCTCACCTCCACCTTCTTCTCCTCCCCTCCTCCTCCCACTGTGAAAAATGTGCCCGTAATAAATTTACGACATTTTTTTAAAATTTTGATTTACAAAATATGTCGCAAAATTACGACTGCCCATTGAGTCTACATCGGTTGTCCGACCTTTTTTTGTCCGACCTCGGGATTTTTGCGGCCACCACCGTCACACTTTCTTTCTGTCCGACCTCATTTTGTACGACAAGGCAGTCGGAGAGTCGGGGTGTCATAGTTATTTTTTTTGTCCGACCTCGTTTTCTCCGTCTCCAACGAACCGTTAGAGTCGCCTGCTATCCTCTGCGATGCAGCTCGATTGTCCGACACCTGATAATTTCCCCCAAATCTGAAAAAGTGCCTGGATTTTTTCCTACCTTGTTTACACGGGTAAATTGGAGAAGGAATATGTATCATGGTCGGAGCATGCACCAAAAAAAATTTTACAACACCTCTAATTCAACTTTTTTTTTTCAAGATATTTTTTAAAAAATTGAAAAATTGGTAGGCCCCTACCTAACTCGCAACCTGCGAGCCCCGCCTGCTTAACTTCGGAGTTCTGATGGGATCCGGTGTGTTCCAGGCGACCGCCACCCCACGGGCACGAGAAGTCCTCTCCGCTTCGGGGAGAGTCCCCGCTTAAGGCTGGCGGCCTGTCAGGCCCGCCGTACTACCCTATTTAAACAGCGCCTTGAAGCCGTAGGTAGCATTTCAGACCAACGACTGGGCACCACCGGGCCGCATGACCGGTCAGTGGGAGGTAGAGGCAAGGCAGGACGATAGAGGGGGAGAAAAGCAGAAAGAGAAGTTTTTGCGGAAGAGTAAGCGTACGGTTGGTTAGACCTGTACTGACCCGCTCCCGCACAGGTCATGGAAAAGCTGTTTACTAAGGAGCCAGATTCATAGGCCTTACTTCCCCACGAGGGACCACCCCCCGTGGCATGGGACGGAACTTCCTGACAACTCGCTTTCGCTGCCAGTGAAGCACCTACCTGGGAATTGAACCCAGGCCCCAAGTGCCGAGTCTCATGACACCCCGCGGCTTTCGTGGTACTAAGACCGCTAGACCGTCGGCGATTCCACAAGGGAGCTCCGTTGAAATGGGGGGTTTGAATTCCACTCCTGGCTGCTGTCCTTGGAAAAATATATATTTTCTAGCAAGATTTGAACCTGGGTTCCGCGGCTGGCGAGGCAACACTATGCCGGCACGGCTACGACGCCACGGTACAAGACGTCTGCCCACTAGGGGTGACGCTGCGAAGAGCCGAAGTTGCCGACGAACCTGTACCGGTGGCGTCATTAGTACGCCTGCTCTCCTTGCCGGGACAGCCCAGCCGCGTGGCGACTTTGGTATCCACATCGGCACCGTTAGGAGTACTGGGTGGGCACAGGTTCAAGTACTGATCACAATGTTTAATTTTTTTTTCGAAGTAGCTTTGTCTCTTTCAGTTGCCCGAGGTGCAAGGACAGTGGATAAAAAGGATTAAGTAGGTGAAAAATACATCAAAACAAATCCGCACTCGACATTGATGTCGTCTTTTTTTCTTCTTTTTTAAGTTACAAGATTTGATACGCGGTGAATTTTTTTTTTCTTTAGAAAAAAAAACATCTCTTTTAATGCCTCGGGCAACTGCAAATAGGCAAAACTACGTACTGACAAAAAGAAATAAAAAGAAGAAAAAATCAGGGTGGTCCAACTCGTGCTCTCGCCGGCGATGGTACAAAACCTCAAATTCAATTTTTTTAAAAGATATTTTTTTAAAAAATGAAAAATTGGTAGGCCCCTACCTAACTCGCAACCTGCCTCGGGCAACTGCAAGAGACAAAGCTACTTCGAAAAAAAAAAAAATTGTGATCGGTATTCGAACCTGTGCCCACCCAGTGCTTTCCTCTTTGCAGTTGCCCGAAGGGACGCGAGTACAGAGGATAAAAAAAGTAGGTGTTATAAATTAAGTCAAAGCAAATGCACACTCCATATCCACTGTCCTTGTGCCTCGGGCAACTGAAAGAGACAAAGCTACTTCGAAAAAAAAAATTAAACATTGTGATCAGTATTTGAACCTGTGCCCACCCAGTACTCCTAACGGTGCCGATGTGGAAACCAAAGTCGCCACGCGGCTGGGCTGTCCCGGCAAGGAGAGCAGGCGTACTAATGACGCCACCGGTACAGGTTCGTCGGCGACTTCGGCTCTTCGCAGCGTCACCTCTAGTGGGCAGACGTCTTGTACCGTGGCGTCGTAGCCGTGCCGGCATAGTGTTGCCTCGCCAGCCGCGGAACCCAGGTTCAAATCTTGCTAGAAAATTTATATTTTTCCGAGGACAGCAGCCAGGAGTGGAATTCAAACCCCCCATTTCAACGGAGCTCCCTCGTGGAATCGCCGACGGTCTAGTGGTCTTAGTACCACGAAAGCCGCGGGGTGTCATGAGACTCGGCACTTGGGGCCTGGGTTCAATTCCCAGGTAGGTTCTTCACTGGCAGCGAAAGCGAGTTGTCAGGAAGTTCCGTCCCATGCCACGGGGGGTGGTCCCTCGTGGGGAAGTAAGGCCTATGAATCTGGCTCCTTAGTAAACAGCTTTTCCATGACCTGTGCGGGAGCGGGTCAGTACAGGTCTAACCAACCGTACGCTTACTCTTCCGCAAAAACTTCTCTTTCTGCTTTTCTCCCCCTCTATCGTCCTGCCTTGCCTCTACCTCCCACTGACCGGTCATGCGGCCCGGTGGTGCCCAGTCGTTGGTCTGAAATGCTACCTACGGCTTCAAGGCGCTGTTTAAATAGGGTAGTACGGCGGGCCTGACAGGCCGCCAGCCTTAAGCGGGGACTCTCCCCGAAGCGGAGAGGACTTCTCGTGCCCGTGGGGTGGCGGTCGCCTGGAACACACCGGATCCCATCAGAACTCCGAAGTTAAGCAGGCGGGGCTCGCAGGTTGCGAGTTAGGTAGGGGCCTACCAATTTTTCAATTTTTTAAAAAATATCTTGAAAAAAAAAAGTTGAATTAGAGGTGTTGTAAAAATTTTTTTGGTGCATGCTCCGACCATGATACATATTCCTTCTCCAATTTACCCGTGTAAACAAGGTAGGAAAAAATCCAGGCACTTTTTCAGATTTGGGGGAAATTATCAGGTCGGACAATCGAGCTGCATCGCAGAGGATAGCAGGCGACTCTAACGGTTCGTTGGAGACGGAGAAAACGAGGTCGGACAAAATAAATAACTATGACACCCCGACTCCCCGACTGCCTTGTCGGACAAAATGAGGTCGGACAAAAAGAAAAAGTGACGGTGGCGGCCGCAAAAATCCCGACGTCGGACAAAAAAAGGTCGGACAACCGATGTGCTTCGTGCCCATTCTTGCTAGTCGGTCAATTCCAACTTTATAGGGAGTGCTTGTAAATCAACATTATCAAATTGTAATCTTACAACTTTTATAATGGAAAATTTTCCCGTAACCCTTACGAGTATTTTTCACGGTGCCTCCTCGTTCTGCCCCCCTCTCCTCACCTCCCTGTACACTCGACTCCTTAGCGCGGAAGTGTCAATCTCCTAACGAGCCCCAAAGCTCAAGGGAGCGCGCATCAGCAACGCACGTGCGCTCTGAAATCTTTTCTTTTTTCTTTTTAATTTTTTTTTCTAGGGGGAAAAAGATAAAAACATATAATGTTCGGGATTGAGGTAGGCAAGCGCGGGGCGCGGGTGCAGGTAGCGTTGCCTACCCGGTGTTCTGCAGGCTGACGGGGCGACAGGGTCACCCGAGCGAGGATAGGCAAGCGCTTCGCTCGGAAGCTGGGCGCGTTGCCTACCCGCCGACCTGCAGGCTGACTCTCCCCTATGGAAATGGCGCCCTGAGAAGGTTATCCTGCTTTCGTACGCTTTGTAGGTGTGGACCCGCCGGTCGCCCAAGGCCTGACCGTCACAACGGGTAGGGAGCGTGGTGGGGTCCCTGAGAGGAGCGGGGCGGGGCGGGGCGGGGCGGGGTGGGGCGGGGCGGGCCGGGGCGGGGCCGGAGCGAGCACTCAACCTTATGCCCTTGTTATTCTCAAGTAGGGCTTTCCACTGACACAAATTGAAGCTGGCCGTTGGCCGGGCCGTGCGGGGCGGGGCGGGGCGGGGCGGGGCGGGGGCGCGGAACAGAGAGGTAAATCGAAAGGGGTCAGATATATCGGTCTGGAATTGAGGACAAAGCTTATGGAATGGCGGTAGGGCCGCAACTCAGTTTTTTCATTGCCTCTTCGTTTTTTTTATTTTTTTTATATTTTTTTTTGAATTGTCTCTGCTATATTCTTCTCAAAAAGCTACTCGAGGGTGGGAAAAAAAACCCAAGAACCTTTTTACATTTCCTCCGTACTTTTAACTTGGAATCTTAAGCTGATGAGTTATCACCAGCCATATGGCAATTTTCAGTAAATGGAGGAGTCGACTTTCCCACTCTTGGGAGAAAGACTTTTCTGTACATAATTTTTCATGCTCCTGGGAGGGCGAGTCGAGTTAACATCGCTGTGTTTGGAGTCATTTTGATTACGTTTTCGGCGATGTGCGTCAAAGAGTCAAACGTCGTTCTTTTGGAGCGATTTCAAAATATCAAAAAATACTTGTTTTGAGTCGTTTAAGCGAACTTCATTTTTATCAAGCTATGAAGAAATGCTATAGCATTATATTACATTGATAAACCAAGTGTGCATCTGTTTAGCACTTGTAAGTGTGCATCTTTTAGTCTAACACGTTCAAGTGTAAAACTCGACAGTTGCGCAATTGCAAGTGTCAAACTCGCCAGTTAACACTTTAAAGTGTTCAACTCGACAGTTCTGCACTTACTGCCACGTGCAACACTTCCCTTGCTGAACACTTGCAAATGCTCAACTGTCGAGTTGAACACTGACAAATGTGCAGCTGTCGAGTTTGATACATGTCAAAGTACAGTAGTTGCAATGGCACAACTGTCTTGTTTTACACTTGTACGTGTTAGACTGGAAGTTCCACACTTACAAGTGTTAAGCAGTTATACACACTAGGTTTAACAGTGTGTATAATATAATAAATTATTGTATTGTATGATAATATTTTCAGTGAATTACGATTATTTAGACGAGGTGCTCCTCTGGTCTCCCTTCGCGTATGACCGAGAGGGTGGGGACCATAATGATGTGGAAGCGGATGGCCGCGTGGTCTATCGTGTCGAGGCGAGGAGTGGTCGGCGAAGTGTGCGTCGTGTCGCGGTGGCGTTAGGAAGAGAGAGAGAGAGAGAGAGGGAGAGAGAGAGAGAGAGAGAGAGAGAGAGAGAGAGAGAGAAGAGAAAGAGGGAAGAGCGAGAGAGGGGGAGAGAGAGTTGGGAGTGTGCGGCTCCCAGAGACGTCGTTGTACAAGTGGGTCGCCTGTGACATGTTGTGGTGCGCAATGGGGGGAGGGGGGAGGGGGGGTTCTGGACTGAGCTGCTCATGGACCGGGCCGGCCTCGATGCCTCTTTTATGGTGCCAACGATCGCGCTTCGACAATGCGCCCGCCCCGCGGAGAGATAGAGGGGCATGCAACCAGACGAAGTGGAAATCATTGCATACAAGTAACGTACAAGACTTTATTTATTTATTTATTTATTTATTTATTTATTTATTTATTTATTTATTTATTTATTTATTTATGTATTTATTTATTTATTTATTTATTTATTTATTTATTTATTTATTATTTTGATACGTTAGTTTTCCTTCCTCTACGTCTCTCCTGATTCCTGGAGAATTCGACTCCTGACACTCTGACACTGAAAGGCATGCACTCCCAGTTCAGCCGCGCGTTTGGATATCCATGCAGTTCGGCCTACCGTTTGGATATCCACGCAGTTCTGCTTCGCCAAAGACATAGGGATTACGTGGATATCCAAACGCGAGACTGAACTCCGTGGATATCCATAAATGGGAAGCCGAACTGCGCGGATGTCCAAACACTCGGCTGACTGAACTCCTTGCTTTTCAGTTTTAGGTGTCGAATTAAACCATTATTGTTTATACCTAAAAAGAGTAGATATGAACTTTTTGAGAGCACTGCGCTCTTGCCAACATGGTTCAGTACTTTTATTTGTCCTCTTTTTAAAAGAATGTTTTTCTTGTTTGCGGACGCGGCTCTTGAAGCAGGTGGATAGTGCATCGGGGTGTGCAGGAGGGGAAGGCTAACGGTGCGCTATGGGGCGTGCCGCCGTTAGATTGAGAAAGTTTTAATCGAGTGTGAACTGGTTGGGAATGAGGGGGTGACACTCGTAAAGCCCCCTCCCCCCACTACCCCCACCAACCTTCCCCCCCCCCCCCACCTCTTTTTCTCCCCGGCTCCACTCCCACGTGGATCCTAACCTACCCCAGGCCCATGCTCCACACTTTCCCTTTTTAACCCCCGCCCCTCCCCCCCCCCTCCGTTTTACTACCCTTCCCCCCCTACTCCCTTCCCTATAAGACCTCTACCTCTCCTGCAGTTGCTGCGCTCGTTATACTGCCCTCTTTTCTATGTGCTCTGGAAACTCAAATTGTTCTCATACAGTTATAAATGTTGCACGCTCGTAGGCGCGCAAATATTTTTGTGCTTACGCTACTAAAACCAGGAAAAGTTTTAAGTTGCCTGAGAGAATTAACGTAACAAAATTACGCCGAAAAAAAAAATCGTCGATCAAGACAGAAATATTTCAGACGTAAAAAAAAAAGAAAGAAAAAAAAATCGATGTAACAAAATATTACAATTTGATTATATTCGTCAAATTATCCCCGTTTTCCAACATTTTTAACATATTTGGTTCGCAATAATAATTTTCCCCTTTGGGCTCGTGGATGTCGCGGAGCGGAGTGTGCGGGATTGTGAAAACGGTGGCCCGACCATTATTGCTGATCCAAATGGATGCCTGTACTTTTCTGAAACAATAAAGGGGGGCGAGGTCTTATTCACACGCCGCAAGGGGCGTGGACCCTCGTCCCGAGCCGAGCCGAGCCAAGCCGAGCCCTGCAGTGCCGTGCAGAGCCGAGCCGAGGCTGGGCGGCGGGGCGCGAGGGTTCTAGGCCCACCGGAGATAATGTCACTGGCCGGGGTGGGGGTGGGTGGGGTTGTGGGGGGGTAGTGTGGCCTGGTGCCAGCGTATCGTCCGCCCCGGACCATCTCTTTCCTCCCGCAGCGACGGCAAAAACTTAAGCGCTGCCGCGACCTTTTTTTCTTCTTCTTCTGGCCTTTTATGTGTAACCCAGTTCTCTTTCTATCTCTCTTTCTCCCCCTCTCTCCGCGCTCCATATCTCTCCCCCCACCACACCCCTCTCCCACGCGTTGAATGGCAATGCCTCCGCCTGCAAGCCTGATGTCTTTTGGAGAGGCTCAGGGTGGTTGAAGGGGGCAGGGAGGAGGGGGAGGGGGTCCTTTAAGTGGTCGTGTAGGCCGAATGTAGGTTGTCCCACCCCCACCCGCGGGCCCCAGGCCATAAGCGTCGCGAACATGCTCTTTTTTCACGGCTGAAAGAAACTCAACTGAAATTTTAGGGAGCGTTAAGACAAGCTTGTTGCAAAGCACCATTATTCATTTGACACAACCATAATTTATTTGTAGTGTGAATTGACTCATACTAGAGGGAACAGACGCAGACGCTCGTATCTGGTCCATCGCAACAAGAAAGCCCGTGCCCGTTGTTCAAAAATTTAATGCTAGTTCATTCGAACCAAATAAAGCTAGCTGTATTATAACTAACCGTAATTTTTGTTCGGGAAACCAATTTCCTTTTTTTCCAGCGTTATTTCCTTCGTGTGCTTTTTATCCTCCTGTTTTTTTTTCGAACCAGTGAAAGCAATTAAAATTGTGTTCATATGAGAGGTTTTTAACGCTTGGTTTTTTTTTTCTGTGTGTTGCAGGTGAGTCAAGGAAGGCACCACACGGAGAAAAGGGAGGGGGTGAGGGTAGGGTGGAGGGGTGGTTTGGGGCCTACACACAACAGGTGCCTGTTGGGGGTCGCTGACCCCCGCGCTGCAGGTAAGGGGCTGGGTGGGGGTGGGTTTGAGTTTGGGGGTGGGGGTGACCATCCCCCCCACCCCTCTCTCTCTCGCTTGAAGCTGTGTGAGGTGAGTAAACACGCACAACAGAGCGATGCAGCCAGCTGGACGCAAACCGCAAAGGGCTTTTTGTGAAATTCAAGGGTAAGAGAGGATGAGTCCACTAGGCTGCTCCTTGAACGTAACATTATGTTTTGAAGCAGGCGACTTGGAAATTTGTCGTGACGTCTTAGATTATCCCGTGTAACACCTAAAGGAGTCCCCTTGGATGCCGCACTCTAAATCTTCTACTTAAAAATTTTTCGTTCAATACAGAGAATTCTTTGCAACCATAATAAAAAGGAAATTTCCTTGTTTTACAAAAAGTTTTCTTTTTATTACAAAGAAAATTTGGCTTTGTTTTACAGTTGCGCAAAATTCTCTGCTATACTAGAATTTTCTTTGTAAGAATTTAAGAATGCACGCCGAATTTCAAAATCGTTACCTCGAAAACACATTATGTTCAATGGAAAAGACTCGAAATTACCCTGAATTTTCACTAAAAGACCCAAAATCCAATTAGACTTTCTCTTTTCAGTGCGTTGGGGGTCTGTGGTCGGCTCGCTCACGTGGAACCTAACGCCATGAGTGTGTCAACGGCGCACTGTTAAAGATATGAGAATCTCCATTGCTACACTATAGTCCATACCCTTCAAGTATCTCGTGCGAGATTACTCCTGAAATTCACACCTCTTTGTCGTGTTCATGGGCGCGAATGGGAATTGGTTGCAGCGTGCTCTCTGCGTATGTGTATATTTGCCTCCTCCTCTATCCGGCGGGCCGCGCCCGCTTAGACGGCGGCCGAAGCCCCTGCAAGACAGTGAGGGGCTTCACAACCGTGTCCGCACCTGAGCGCGGGCCTCCGTCACCTCTCTAGAGCCTCTACGGCTGTCGCACTTCTAGAGAGGTGTGACATTCGTACACGTGTCCTCTCAAACGTGTGAAATTATTATGCCAAGCAAAACTGCGCGTACCTTGGTAGTAAAGGTGTACACCGGTGGGGTGGAATCACTCATCGAAAATTAGATGTGATAAATTATCTTTACGACTAAAAACTTTCAACAGCGGAAAAATAAATGGCAGGGTAGATGGAGAATAAGCGCGGTAGCTTGAATTTAGCTGCGCCTACACAGCTAAAAACTTAGTACACCTGCTAATTTTTTTTTCTCAGACACGAATAAGATGTTTTTTTTTTTTTTGCGTGCACGAATAGCATTGCGCACACCGTCCAGTGTGTGACAGTCTCACTCTTGGGTTTGTGCGAGGAGGAAACCACTCGGAACTTTTTTGTACAACTTGTTATTTAGATAAAATTAAAAAAAAAGAAAGCAGAACTATTTCGAAAACTTAGGAAAAATTCATATGCAAAAATTGGGAGAAAAAAAAGTTTTTTTTAAAAAAAATATCGGCCAAACTCCAGAAAAATGTACCGAATTAGTACACCAAATTTCAGAGTTGTTTCCCTCTCGGGCTAGTGCCCGGCCCGGGGGTCGGGCACGTGCTCGGTATTGGTATTCGAAGCCGCTCTAAGAAGCGCACTCTACCTGAGCACGCGCGCCCGCCCCGGCGGCGCTCTCTAGCGGACAAGCCACTTAGTGGCTCATCCCCTAGAGGATGACGAGAGAGAGAGAGAGAGAGAGAGAGAGAGAGAGAGAGAGAGAGAGAGAGAGAGAGGGAGAAAGGGAGAGCGAGAGAGAGAGAGAGAGAGAGAGAGAGAGGGAGAAAGGGAGTAAGGGAGAGCGAGGGAGAGCGAGGGAGAGCGAGGGAGAGCGAGGAAGGGCACTACATCCCCGTCTAATGATCCGGGGTGGCGGCGGGTGTACCACAATAATTATCTCCTGTGAGACAGACACCCGCTGTGGTGCCCTGCCTGCCTGGGTCAGGCCCCGTGACCGAGAGGGGCAGGGCGGGGCGGGGCGGGGCGGGGAAGGTCCTGATGATGGCTCCTCTCTGATCCGACGACAAAACTCGCCACCAGCCAACCGGGTCGGCCGCAGACGCGCCCCGCCCGGCCCCGCCCCGCCTCGCCCAGCCCCGCCACGCCTACAGGACCCCAGCCCCGCCTTTAAGCTTTTGGTGGGCCCCAGAGACAAATTGAAACGCCCCGGGCGGTCCGCCCCGTTGGCACACGCAAGTGGCCATCCTCAACTTGCCCCACCCTTAGCACGCTCCCTTCTCTCTCTCTCTCTCTCTCTCTCTCTCTCTCTCTCTCTCTCTCTCTCTCTCTCTCTCTCTCTCTCTCTCTCTCTCTCTCTCTCTTTCACTCTCTTTCTCTTTCTATCCCTCCCTCCCTCCCTCCCTCCCTCCCTCCCTCCCTCCCTCCCTCCCTCCCTCCCTCCCTCCCTCCCTCCCTCCCTCCCTCCACCCCTCTCACTCTGCGTATTTCTCCCGGTGTCTTCCTGGCATGCCTCAGCAAAAACTTGGTGATGAAGGCACTGTACCCTGAGGGCGAGATTCGCCGTAAGGCGGAAACAAAAATAATGCTTCACGCACCGGTTGGGAGGCCAGAGTTTATTGATAAGGCAGAGTGCTTTGCATGCAAGGAGGTATGGCTAATTAGCAGGCAATTCATCAGCTCTTGTTGCATAAATTAATCATCTTTTTTCCCTCTTTTTTGTAGAATGGGGAGAGGGTGTACCCAGCGAACTGGGTGAAGGGACGGGCCGGATTGGACAGTGCTCATCATGGGCCCTCTGTGTCAGTGTGGGGCTGTGAATCGTACCCGTGTCATCAAAGAAGGGCGAGAGAGAGAGAGAGAGAGAGAGAGAGAGAGAGAGAGAGAGAGAGAGAGAGAGAGAGAGAGGGAGAGAGGGAGAGAGAGAGAGAGAGAGAGAGAGAGAGAGAGAGAGAGAGAGAGAGAGAGAGAGAGAGAGAAGGACCATTTGCGACATCCTCTGGGCGAGGAGGTTGGAAAAGACCGAAAAGAAGCGACAGAGGCGGGGTGGTTTGGCCTGCCTGGCCTAGATGATAAGCAACGAAAAATGACTGCAGAACTTGATGCCAAAAGAGGCATTATTCGCCGTTGTTGGGACGGGGACATCTGGGCGGGCGATGGGGGTATGGGTGGGGAGGGAAGCGGAGTTTATGTGTCGGAAGGAGATGTGGGGGAGAACACTGCTGGCCGCTGGGCGGTTCGGTCCTGGGAAACGGGGGTGGTTAGGCCTGGTGAAGACGCGGCCGCCAGCGCGGGGAGAAAAGTATGCGGGGCGGGGCGGGGCGGGGGAGAGAATGAAAAGATAAGGTTGTTAAAGCTTTTGTCCGTTTTCAATCAGTGCGCCCGCCTCGCTTTGTCGTGTCAGTGAAAGCTCCTCGGAGGGTCATAGCCCTGCGGGGTCGGTGTGGTAGTCCCAAGTCCCACGCTGCTGGAAATACGGAAAATAAACTTGCTTCAAACTAACCACCTGACTTTTCTTTTTAAAAAAAGAGAGAAAATTAATTAATATCAGCCCCTCCCCCAACAACTGCCTGGATCTCTCTCTCTCTCTCTCTCTCTCTCTCTCTCTCTCTCTCTCTCTCTCTCTCTCTCTCTCTCTCTCTCGCTCGCTCGCTCGCTCGCTCTCTTGCTCGCTCGCTCGCTCGCTCTCTCTCTCTGTCTCTTGGCGTTCACCCCATTTTAACGATGCCATTGATGACGCCCAAAGCGCGACGAGGCAGTAGGCGCCATCCGAAACCTCAAAACCCCAACCCCCCCCCCTCCCCCGCCTTACCTCACTCCCCTCCCGTCGTAAAGTAGACTTTATCGATTCAAGCTCAGTCCGTGAATGGGCCAGGGGTGCGAGGAACGCTCACATACGGGTAGGTGAAGGGCTTTCCATCAAATTGTATTAACAGCAATTTCTAGGATCTCGTGTTTGTTTTATCTATGGAAGTGCACGGTGACACCGCTCAATTCAGCTCCGCTATTGGTACTGACGGACGAGCAGGTGAGCGGCAGCACACTGTGAAAAATAGTTTTAAAGAATAAAACAGTTCTTTTTGTTTATTTTAATGACTTAGACATTATGTCTTGCGCGACTCTTGACGAAGTGCATATAATATTATCATACTTGCAATAAGTTAAATTTTTACTTCAGTCGTCTTTTTTTTTCGCTGTGTACGAGATGCACACAGAACCAGACTCTCTCTATCTCTCTCTCCCTGCCACAAAGATGGGGATATTGCACGATATTGCCGCTTCGAATGAGGAGCCCGGGACATAACTCCATGCGCCTCTGCGCTTTCACACTGAGTACGATAGCGTCTCGTCTGCGGGACTTATCACTCCTCTTCTCTCTCTCTCTCCCGCTCTTTCTCTCTCTCTCTCTCTTTCTTCCTCTATTTCTCTACCTCTCTTTCTTCTATCTTTCTCGCTCTCGCTCTTGCTCTCTCTCTCTCTTTTTCCTCCTTTCTCTCTCTTCGTCCTGTCTCCCCTCTCTGTCTCCACACTCGGAACGACGGGCCCGGAGATATATGGCCTGATCCGGTGCGGCTCCGGAAATGAATGTTTTTGCTGTTTCCATAGCGGGCCGCTAGGGTGCGCCGCCGGCACCGTCCGCCAAAATTAGGGTCAGTGCAAGGAGGTGTGCCGGAAACAAGCAGTCATGAGGTCACTCTTGCGAGTCAGCTCGCGCGGTTCCAAAACTATATTTTTTAAGTTTTGCAGGAAACGCTTTGGACGCCCTTTAGTAAATTTTTGGCTGTAACTGCATGAATAAAGTACGTTTACTTTTTGATTTTACTTAAAGCAGCATTATTGTCGCAAAGGTTTTTTATTTATTTTTATTTTTTTTTGAATGTAAGTTTCAAGATTTGTGGGTGAAATGAACATTAAGTGGTTTTATTGACACTTGAAGAGCTGGCGCTTAAAATAACGCGGACAAAAAAAAAAATCACCCGTACATTTAGAAAGGACAAATTGGAGCGGATGGATCTATTCCGCTTTAATTCAAGAGTAATCTCAGTTCGCTTGAAAAAAGGGCGTAAAGTCACGCCCACGTTTTACCCGTGCTGTGCGGGATTTTCTGTATTTAACGTAACTTACCAGTGAACACCGCGAGACCAGATGGACTTTGCGGCTCTGTGATACAGTGATCATAAGCTGTACGCCAGAATTTAGCCTGACACACATAACCTACACATAATGAGCTCCATATATCCTATGATTGAAGTTACTCCTGCCTGAGCCTGAAATTTTGTTGTAGAGTTGCTCGAGCAGGTATAAAGTCAAGAGAGAGGGATAGAGAGGTAGAGGCAGAGAGAGAGAGAGAGAGAGAGAGAGAGAGAGAGAGAGAGAGAAGGCGTATGCATGCGTCTGAATATGCCTTTGATGCTGGCGGGCTGCTGGGAGTCCATCTCTGCGCCAACTCCTCAAATATCCTCGTCTCCTTGTTTCGACCTTTTCCCTCTGCGCTTCTCCTTAACGCCGTGTGCCTCCGGTGGGCGCCGCCCCCGCCCCGCCCCGCCCCGCCCCGCCCTTGCCCCAGCACGTTCCATAGTCTGCCTGCCTAAGGTAGAAAACGTGATCTAACTTTTCGGAAACCTCCTTCACTGCCCCCCCCCCCCCCCCTCCCCATTCCAACTCTTGGAAGAAAGGCCTGCAGACTGGCCATAACTCTGCGTGCGCGGGTGCGCCACCTACTGGCAGCGGGGTTATTTCCCGTGAAGCGTAAACCGTATCGATTTTCCCGGATAAGGTCGTATTTTGCTTTCTACCAAAACCCATTAAGCAGAAACGGTAAATGTGTGTGACTTGTTATGAATGTCCGGAGAGCTCGTAATGTGTTTTGTATTTTCACAAATTGGATTTTATTTTGGTATCACTGCAATTACTTTGCTGAGCGGTTTAGCTGCCTATTTATTTTTTCGAAAGTAAATAATTCTGTTTCTTATGTGTCTGCTTCTCTGCGGGTACAACTCTAAGTCTGACGCATATTTTTTTTTTCCTGTGTGTTGCAGCTCCTCCTCCAACGACCTCATCTCCCGGAGAGGCGTGTTTAGTCGGAGACACTATGGCTCTGTCGAGTTGGTGAGTCACTTTAGTTCAAAAGTCCTCTATCTTCGTGGGGTAAATTACTATAAAAGCTAGCGTACAATGATTTTTCGTTTGTTTTTTTTTCGCATTTTTCTTGATTTTTTTTTCTGAATTTTATTATCGGATTCTCTTTTGATTCTTCTTCATTTATTCTTGATATTTTCTGATTTTTTTTTTGGGGGGGGGGGTGGGGAGGGGGGAAGGTTGCACATTGATCTTTTTTTTTATCTTGGTAAAGTACCCCTCTCCTATCTACTACGGTGGTTTTCCGAAAAGATAAAAAAAGAATGAAAAATTCCGGTGTTCTGCCGCCGCGTCACTGGGGACTCCGGGCGGGCGGGCAGTCCCGGCGCGCGTCCGTGTGTAGGGGGCTGCCTACCCGCCGGTCCGCAGGGGCTGAGCGGGGGCGAGGCGGCCCCCCTCCCCCCTCGGCCTACGTCAGTCTCGCAGCACTCTGTCATAGAAGCGCTACCGCGGCTGGAATTCAATTTCACGTGAATTTATATACTCTGTATGTGAAACCGAGTGTGCGACTACTGTTTAACACTTGGGAGTGTTGCACGCTGAAACAAGTCATTGCACCTGCCCGACTCTGTTTCGTTAATCACCGCAGACCGAACGCGTGCACTGTTATTCAATTCCTGTGACGTCACATTCTTTTTCACGTGAAAACTGTCACATTCCTTTTAATATTAATGTCACATTCTTTTGAATGTGACAATAAAATTTAGCCCGCATATTCTGGCCAATTCACATTGAAAAGAATGTGACATTACATTTTAAACAATGTGACACTTTTCACATGAAAAAGAACGTGACGTCACAGTAATTGAATAACAGTGTGCACGGAAAAAAAATCAGTTGTCAGGACTAATAAATTAGGTAATTTTGGGATAGACAAGAAATCCGCAGTGGCAGCTAATAGTTGGTTGCCACAGTCAAGAGATAGTTGCCTCAGCGAAGCTGTCACTGCAGGAGCCAACAGGTTTGTTCTGACAACTACGTGGGTGTTTCGCTCTCAGAACAGATCGGTTCTCTCCTGCTCGGCTTTGGCAACAATTCGGGATTATCTGCCCCCAAATTACTTATTTTTTTAGTTCTGAGGACCAATTATTTTTTTTCCGTATGTTATCGCGAGGCTTCAGCAGCAGTGCATTATGGATTTGCAGTGGTGGGCGAAGGTGTCGCGGGGGAGACGAGCACCAGTTGGTTCGCGCCGCGCCCCACCCCGCCCCACCCCACCCCGCCCCGCCCCGCCCCGCCCCACCCCGCCCCACCCCACCCCGCCCCGCCCCATCCCACCCCACCCCGCCCGGATATCGACTCAGACAACTGTTTGGGTGTTCCAGTTGCCGCAGATCGAGGCGGACGGCTCCGAGCTCAACGGGAGACGCTTCCGCGTCGAGAATGGAGAGTCGCTGGGAGAGAAGGAGGAGGTGAGTTTATTATTTATTTTAATTTCCCTCACTTTTTTAAAAAAAAAATTTAAAGAGGGTGAAACCTGTTTGAGGAAAGGAACGGTCCTGCAAGCACTGTAAACGCAGTGGCCATTTTTAATGTCACGGTATTCTTTTTTAAATGCCAGCATTCGGCCACTTTTAATGAATGCCAAAGTTTGGCCTTCTCCGAGGGGCCCACAACTCTTGAATTCGGTTGTACAAGGCCACCGAAATCTTTGGAAATCATATTGAAATCTCATTGAAATCAGTGAAATCTTTGAAATCAGTTGAATTCTCTTGAATTCACGCGAATTCCGTTGAAATCACTTGAAATCTGTTGAAATCACTTGAATTCACATGAAATCACATTGAATTCACATGAAATCACATTGAATTCACATGAAATCACATTTAAAAAGCGTCTCGGGAAACTCAATCAAATCGGTGTGGGGAGAGGAGGGGGGCGATGTGCACTAACAGCTGTTCGGCGAATTCGAGATATTTTAAGATTTTTGGATACTTTCATAACAGATTGAGATTCCTATTTATATTCTTTAAGCTTAGTACCATTTCAATAAAAGTACTCAATGTATGTACAATTTCTTTTTGTTTAAATTTTTGCCATTGGAGGTATAAATAATAGTCGTATGCAAATCCACTTCCACAAATCTGGTTTATGAGGGAATATTAATTTCTTAACTGGAGCAATAAAACAAAGTGAAAGTGCTAGATGACTAAGATTCTTTAAAATACCTCCTTGTTACGACACAGTTGAAGTGAAATTCTCAAAATCGTGCAAAAAAATACGGGGATTCCCCAGAAAATACAAGCACAGCTGATCCAAATTATTCTTCTATTTGACCTACCATCCAGCTGCGGCCAAAGGGAATGTCAAGCGCGAAAAACACTTTCCCGAGTGGGATTCGAACTTCGGACCACTCGGATCGGTGTTGCGCGCTATACCAGCTGAGCCACAGCGCCACGATGACAGTACCGTGCGACGGGTTCGAGCCGTATTTGCCGCGTATTCTGCAGCCTCCAGCCAGGAGGACAGGGCAAATACAACTCGAACCCGTCGCATTGTACAGTCATCGTGGCGCCGTGGCCAAGTTGGTAGAGCGCGCAACACCGAACCGAGTGGTCGCAAGTTCGACTCCCACTCGGGAAAGTGTTTTTCGCGCCTGGCATTTCCTTTGGCAGCTGCTCCAGGGCAGGTCAAGTAGAAATTAAACACGTCTCACCGCCGTTGGCTCGGTGGCTCTGGGCGTTGGGTCGCTTCCTGTTCTGGCTACGTGTCGGCACTCGGGGTTGTGGGTTCGAATCCCGCGTACCCCTCTGAGGTAAGGCCTCTGAAACTGGGATCAGGAAGTCTAACGCCCTTGACACCGCTCGTACCTCTAGGGGTAGGCCAATGGTGGTACGGGGATCAAATCTGTCGAATTGCGCGATAGGATCGCAGTCAGCAAAGCGCCGGTTCCCATGGAACACCGAAGCAGTTGGCTGCCACAGGGGGTTAAAGCCCTGTGCCTGGCGGGAACCGCAACCTCCTTCGGGAGGTTTACTGCCGCAAAAATTTTCCATGTTTTCACGCCACCCTTTCAACTGCAGAGCAAAATTTGCTTCTGAATTTTTTTAAAATTAATTGAAATAATTGTGATTATTTTGCGCAGTTGCAAGTTAATTTCCAATAATTTGGAATAAATCGAAATAATTCACAATAATTTAGTAAAAATCCTATTTAATCATGTAATTGAGAGAATAATTTGGATCAGCTGAGCGTGTATTTTCTGAGGTCGTCCCAAAAATACTCGAATTCGTTGGAAATCTCACGAAATCAATGGAAATCATATGAATTCGGTAGACATTTAACTGAAATCAATGGAAATGATGTGAAATCAATGGATATCACTTGAAATCATGTGAAATCTGGCGAAATCAGTGAATTCACTTGAATTCTTTGAAATCCGTTGAAATCACCTGAAATCATGTGAAATCTTTGAAATCCGGAAATCAGGTGTACAAAATTTTTCGGAGTTGTGGGCCCCTCGGCCTTCTCCAGTAAGAATGCCAATTCTCGGCATTAAAAGTGGCCTCGAATTGGCGCACCGTAGGAGAAGGCCATTGGTTTATCAGTGAGGAGAAATGTTCGAAAATTTTAAAGAGTGTCTCTATTTATTTTCCCCTTTAGTTCCAAAAAAAGTTGAAATAGGAAAAGAAAGGTCCTGCGAAGAGAAATGTTCGAAAAATTTTAGGGGTGTGTCACGTTTTATGAACATGATTGTGACCGCCAGGCCATGCTATGGGGTGATCCCATGCCGTGCCGCTTAAAGATGGAACGTGACAGTTTCTATCAAGAAACGTGCGCGTGCGGGCCTTGTCAACTAAATATCAATACGTTTTAATGTTGCTTTTTCCCCCCTTTTTCTAAATGTAATCAACCACTCCAAAGCCTGCCGTTGGAGCGGTGCTGGTCGGGCCTTCTCGCCGTGTTGTGTTTTGTATCCGTCTTGTAATTAGTTTTACAAACTTTGGCGGGGAGTGTGCTGGTGCCCCCCCTCCCCCCGCCCCTCCTCCCAGCAAAACACAAACAGAAACATTAACGCAAACTCGTTTTGTCGATCTTTCTCATTTCCTCGAACCGTGACTGTCGCATGCAAGCGTCATAGATACGTTTGTTTTTGAGTTGTAATTCGTTCTCGCAGCCCACACGTACGGTACAGTAGGGAGCGGCCCAGGGACTGGCATAGGAACCCTCAGGGACCCTGCGGAGCAGCTTGGTGGAGAGCCTCCGAGGGGAAAATAACCTCGGACTTTGGTGTACACCACTAATTCAACAAATTTAGTCCAATTAAAACAAATTCAAGCCAATGCAACCTGTTTCAAATCCAATTCCAATGCGATTCAAGCCAATTCAAGCCAATCCAAACCCAATTCAAGCCAATCCAAACCCAATTCAAGCCACCTCATACACTAATTCATGCACCGTAGCCAATCGCTTGATTTTCGTTTGTAAGCGACAGTGCTGCAGGGTCCATAGTAGATTGAAGTACAATTCACCGTCAGATTTTATTACAGTGCTGTTTTAATTTTATTTTTTACCGTGCAATGTTTCTTCTGGACGGATATGCTAGGGATGTTGTTTCCACGCTGGTCGGCTAGCGATCCTGCCGTTGCTGTTCTTTCCTTGGCGCACTAGAAGAAAAAAAAGTTCGTCCTTTTGGGTGGCCGCGTTTAGTTCGACGGTGACTGGGGCAAGTTGAATTATGGAGGGCTGTCCACGGAGGGCTGGGGCGGGGCGGGGCGGGGCGGGGCGGGGCGGGGCGGGGCGGGGCGGGGTGGGCGCCCTCCCGGCAGCTTTACAGGTCAGCGCGTATGCGCCCCACCCCGCCCCGCCCCACCCCGCCCCGCCCCGCCGGCGCCCCCACCTCTCCCATAAAGTAAGTGGCAGCGACCCCACCACTACTGCGTCGTTACAAGAAGAGTTGTCGATACTATCGCCTCAGCCATTCAATAAGACGATGGATGTGTGTGCGTGTGTGTGTGTGGACATGTGCGGGGTTGCTAAGCCTTTCACTTTTATCGCTTGCAGATGTTCGGGTCACCGAGTACACCGGTGCTGGAGAACCCAGAGTACCAAACGAGATGGTACTTCAAGTACTTCCTCGGGAAATGTGAGTATGTTTACCGTCAGTGTAGTGTGTGGGAGAGTCGAGCCGGGCGGATGTATAAGGGCTGACCCAGACTGGGGAATCCTGACAAGGTATGGGCGTGGTGGAGAGAGAGAGAGAGAGAGAGAGAGAGAGAGAGAGAGAGAGAGAGAGAGAGAGAGAGAGAGAGAGAGAGAGAGAGAGAGAGAGAGAGAGAGAGGTGTGAAACGAGATGGGAGTGAGGAGTGAGGGATCAGAGAGCGCAGGAGTTGGTCTCGTCTTTCAAAAAGACCCGCGCTTCGGGTAAGGAAAGGGAAGGAACGGGGAGAAGGAGAGAGGAGGGGGCTAAAGACCCTGGGGGAGGGGGATAGGCTAACAGGTATTGCCATGGCATTAGCATAACGGGCAGTCAGGACGACACGGCATCTTCGAGACGGCTGCGTAAAAATAACCTGTCAGAAACAGACCTTTTTTTCTGTTTGATTCGTCTTGGTTTTATTGAAGAAAAAACAAACAAGGGGTAAAAAAAAGATGCTGAGTGTGGACGCGTGTTTCTGTGGGATCGAGCGCCTGTCATGGAGTGGATAGGCAACCGGGTAGACACTGAAGCCTGCCGGGTCCGCATACGACGCCTTGCAGTTCCCCGCTCTGTGAAAAGTGTGCACGGACATTTCCGGCGACTTTTTCCTTGTTTTTTATAGGAGATTTTCGTACTTGATGAAAACGAGACCATCCGTTCAGATCTTCGTATAGATCATGGTTGTTTCTGCAGTACACTGGAAACACAATTGTGCGAATATCGTACACTTGGATGTGTGCGAAATGCCCATTCGTTCACTTGAGGGCGTAAAAGTGTTAATTTTACATGGAAATTCACACACTTTGTCCACCAAGTGCATGAATGGTCATTCTTCCACCTACAATTGTGTGAAATTCACACACTAGGGTATCCGGTGCACGGTAGGACAAAATCTAACTCATGGCTGAGAAGGGCTCGTTCGTCCGTATCTATCATGATAACGTTTCCGCCATCGGTTTAGTAACACGTCTCTCAGAAAAAAAATGAAAAAAAGGCTGCATCATTCCTGCACCCTTAGGCATGGCATCTGATTTTCACTTTTTCCCCTCCTAGTGCACCAGAACTACGTGGTGCTGGACGGCGACAAGGTGCCCGCGTTCCTCTCCGTGGTGCTCACCGACGCCAACGACCAGTGCGTGCCGCAGTACCGGGCCATCCTGTGGAGGAAAACGGTGAGTCAAGCGGAAACAAAACGAAAACTGAATATGCGGCGGCAGGCGCGCGCAACTTACTGCTGGGAAGCGCCAGACTTTGTGAATATCCGCGAGTTCCTGCGGCGGGGTGGGACCCCCCGCGCCTGGCCCCACCTCGCCCCGCCCCACCCCGCCCCACCCCACCCCACCCCACCCCACCCCACCCCACCCCACCCCACCCCTCCCCACCCCACCCCGCTCAGTGTCCGCCCGCAATGCCCCGTTGACCCGCTCCCTCCTGTCCGCCATGTCCGCCGCGGCGCCCTGTTTCCGTTAACTGCTTTTCCGTGGTTTTTTGCCCCCGTCGTGTGAGTGTGTGTAAAAGGGGGGGGGGAGAGAGAGAGAGAGAGAGAGAGAGAGAGAGAGAGAGAGAGAGAGAGAGAGAGAGAGAGAGAGAGAGAGAGAGAGAGAGAGAGAGAGAGAGAGAGATGCAAGGCAGCTCTGCGGGTTGCCTACACTCACTGCCCCCCGGGGGGCCGTCTGGTGTCCATGCCCCTTAATAAGAGGGCGGGTGCTGGGCTGGCGACGGGCTGGCTGCTGCCCTGGAGGCTGCGCGAGGGCCAGAGACGCTGGAGACTGTGTATGGCGGATGCGTTGTTGTCCTCCGGTATTGGAACGTGCGGGAAGTGGCCTGAACTGTTCCAGTGCAAACTAGACTGCCTCTGTGATCGCTGTATAGGCCTAAGGAGGAATCACTCATACAAATTGTGGAAATAATAAAAATTATTATTATTTTCTCTTAACTTTTGATTTTTAAATATTTTTTTTTGATTGTTCTATTTTTTGTTTTTTTAAATTTTCCACGAGATAATACTAAAAATTTCTGTCCGTGATAAATTTTGATTTTTTTCCCCTCCTTATTTCTCACGTTTTTTTTTTTTCATGCATTGTGTTCAGGTTTTTGTTCATCTGTTCTCAAAGTTTCGGATTTTTTTCCGTAACTTTCTTCTTTATTTCATGTTGATTTTTTTTATTATAATTTGATTCTAAAAATGAGTTTTTGGAGGCCGTGCAATGATTTTTAGAATTGATTCCTCGCTGTAGGCTGTGAGGGCTGGGGTGAATATTATTTAGCATCGTCTCTGGCGGCTGCCTATTATGCCCCTCCAGAGGTGGCTGCTCGTCCTGGAGGCTGCGTCTCGCAGGAGGCTGCATCTCTGGAGGTGGCTGTGAGGCTGCATGTCTTGGATCTCCACCTCTCTGAAGGGGCTGGCACGCTCTCTCCGTCCGTGTCCGACGCGGCTGGCGGGTCACGCTGAATGTAGTGAGGCTCCTCCCCCCCCCTCCCCCTCCCGGGGGTATAATGGCTTCTCACCCCCGTCCCACCTCCTGCAACCCTTGTGTGGGGCTGCTACGGGTATCGTACGTAGTAGAGGCGGGGGACCTCCTGTACTGTATTCAATTTGTCACGTCTGTAAAGTAAGGCGGCAGTGGGGGTTCATGAATGTCGAGCAGCCCAGGCACAGCGCGTGTGTGTGGGGGGGGTGGGGGGGGGGCTGGCACACGGACGAACAGCAGACAGATGTGCGGACCGTCAGATGAAAGGAGCTGGCTGGAGGTGAAAGCTTCGAATGCGGTCACCTCACTGCGGGCGGGAACCCAAGAAGGCGAACATCGCACGTGCATAGGTGTGTGGAGGTGTTTCGGACTGTGCTGGAAGAGGCAAGTGCGCGAATAGAGAATGGACACACCTACTAGTGTACGAGATTGACATACCTGCGTGAGTTTTCGTGGCTGAGAATCTATACTCAGTCTGCGGCGTGTACCAACAGGGGAATTGTTCCGGTGGGAGGGAAGGGGTAGGAGTGGAAGGGTAGGAGGGAAGGGGTAGGAGGGGTAGGAGTGGAATAAGGGTAGGAGTGGACTAAGGGTAGGAGGGGAGGGGTAGGAGGGGAAGGTTGGAGGGGAGGAGTAGGAGGGGAGGGGTAGGAGGGGAGGGGAGGGAGTGGAGGGGAGAGGAGGGGTAGGAGGGCAGGGGTAGGAGGGAAAGGGTATGAGGAGAAGGGTAGGGGCAGGGGAGGAGGGGAGGATGAGGAGGGAAGAGGGAGGAGAAGAAGAGGGAGTATGGGCGGGGTAGGAGGGTAACAGGAGGAGGAAGGGCCCCCGTGGATGGTCAACATTGTCGTAGGCTAGGCTGTAGAACAGGCGGGGGGAGGGGAGGGCTCGGTCAGGTGGGCATTGGACTGACAGGCGGGGCGGGCCGGCGGCGAAGGGCTTGACCTTGGGGTGGTAGTTGTAGAGGAGGAAATGACATGGGGTGGCGGGGGCGGAGGGGGTGTGCAAATCATGGACGTGGAAGAGGGAGGGAAGGAAATCGAATTGCTGGAGCGTTTGAGCGGGGATGGACGGACATGGGGGGGAGTCCGAGGGGGGGAGGGGGGAGGGGAGGATGTCACCTACCCCCCGTTAGGACTTGGGGGGGTCTTTAGGCCCCGAGGGGTGGCAGATGAGCGGCCTTCCCCTCCAAGGGGGTGATTTATTTATCCGGGTGCCTCCCTTCCCCCCACCCCCCACCCCCACCCCTCTGCACTCATGCACACAGCGGCAGACACCTGATGTCGGTGGTGGCGCGGGAGCATCTCATATGCATGGCGTTTTTCCACTTCAACACTCTGCGATCGGGGGACCGAAAGTACTCCTGACTGGTACTTTGAACGCCATTTCATGCGCTTACGCCGCCGTGTATATTGTGACAGGGACGCACGCTGAGTTAATAAGTTGCATGAAAATCAAAATGAGTGCGAAAGATTGACGGCGAATAGTTTTATTTCCCTACGGCGACATGCTGAGGAACTGCCTGATGTACTTGACGATGGCTTCGCGCGCGTCCTTGACGCCCTGGGTGTCGCCGGCCGAGGACATGGGCATGTCCCTGCAGGATCGGGCCTCTGTCGAAAGAAAAAAAGAAGTTGAAAATGATTGGGAAAATCGTACTGTTTACATCATCTGATGTACTGGAAAGCCACTTGCAAGTTTTTGAGTTTCACACTCCAAACTCCTGAGCAAGATTTTCGCATCGTTATGCACACGTTCATACAACCATAGTGGTGCAGAAAATGTTTTAGATATTGATGTCCACTTTGTACATGAAGGTCCTGGTCACATTTGTGTGTTGTGCAGAAGCAAAAGTGCATAAGTATGTGGCTGCTGAAATTCCGCCTGAAAGGCTGATGCACAACACGAAGTGCGCAAGCGCGGCCAACCCACCCGGTATCTCGATGACGGGCGCGAGGTGGTCATCGGTGAGGTCCTCGGCGACGCCCAGGGCGGCGTACGGGTCATCCTGGCCGTACACGAACACGACGCGGCGGATGTCGGGCTGCGCCGCGCCGAACTCCGTGTTGGTGCGGAGGATGGCCTCCTCCAGGAGCTCGCGGGAGAACCTGCACGGGGGGCAGGGAGGGGGAGGTTCATTCTGTTTGACAGTGTCGAGGGGGAAATAATTCTGCATTATAGTGTGCAAAGTTTGGAAATCAATGTGAATTTTTTTGATGTTTTCCCGAGGGGGGAAACAACTCTGAAATTCTAGTACACCACGTAATTTGGAGAAAATCATGAAAAATGCAGAAAATCTCAGAAAAGTTCAGAAAAATTCGGAATAAATCAGAAAAATTTACTAAACATCGCTAAATTTCACAGAATCCTAGAAAAAAAAACTCAAGCAAAAATTCACAAAAATTCACAAAATTTGTACACTAAAACTCAGGGTTGTTTACCCCTCGTGTTTTCCTGAATATCCCTAAACATTGCTGATTTTTTCTGAATTTATCTGAGCTATGCTGCATTTTTTTTTTTTTTTAGAATTATACTAAACTTCCGAAGAGTGTACAAATATGTCGGAGTTGTTTTCCTCCTCGGAGAGGGTAGCTCAGCCGGTCGGTAATGGTCGTCCTATCGCGGCTGCTCCCAATTGCACCAATCAGACGCCACCCCCTGCGCCCCCCGAGGGGCAGCGCGCCCGCGTGGCGCGTCTAAGTGACCCCTGCGTCAGCTTTGAAATGACGAGTGGGGTGAAAAAAGAAAGAAAAAAAGGGAAAAAAAAACAGACCACGCGACCGTGACCAAAAAGTTCCGGAGCGCCGGAACTTGAAAGCAGATGATACGTATGGTAGATGTCCCGACGCGTCGCAGGCTGCAGGGAAGCGGAGCGCTGTCGCGCTGGGCTAGGAGGGGGGAGGCGCGGGGCGCGGGGCGGGAGGGGGCACCGGCCCCCCGGGCCGGCGGCCCGGCGGCCCGGCAGCACAGCGTCCCGAGCCGAGAGGTGGCGTGGAGTAGATGGGCGCGCGCCGCCGTGCGCCGCGCGAAATTTCCCCCCCTGTATATAATATAATGCCACACTAGCTGCTCTCTGCTGGCTGCGCTGCTCTCTGCATACTGCTCGCTGTATGACAGTACAAGCAGGCTGATACCTTCGTATCATCTGCTAAAAAGGGCGTGACATACCCTGTCGTCACAAGCTTCGCCAACACTCGGTCGGTCTGAAGACGGACACACCGTTGATCAATGTCCAAAACATTATATTCGACATGTTGTCGGAGTATCGCTTCCGTTCCCGTTTCAGATTTAGAAAACCCGGAGTAAACCTTACGTACGTAAATACATTTTTAAGAAATAATTTGTAAAAAGTCGATGGCTTTTCGTAGCTCTCCAAGGACTCGTTTCCGGAGAGGGTTGGGTTGGGCCTGAGCAAACATACAAGCTTCCGACGCCTTCTCGCCGGCCCCGGCCGCCAGGCTCCCAGGCCCCCACCTTGATCCGTTTCCGGTGGGCTTCCGGTTTCCGGCCTGTGTCTGACCGGGTTCCTGTCAAAGCCATTCGCCTCCCATAGAGAGCACTCTCGGACCACCCGGAGAGTGGTGTGGATGCAAAAATATATATCTTGGCCTCGAGGCCTCGAGGCTTGTGTTTCGTTCTCTATTTTTATTTCCCCCTCGCAGATTGATATTACCGACAAACGTATTATTGTTGTATACTCACGCTTTGCCGAATACGTCGCTACACTTCTGCAGCGAGATCTCGACGGGGTAGTGGTTCAGCCACTCGGCCGGCAGGGCCTTGAACTGGCCGAACTCGAAGCACGATAGGAACAGGAGCAGGCGATCTGCGCAAACGGGAACCGAAGAAGACACAGTCATTTTTGCCATGGGAAGTACATCGAGCTTACTCCATCTGTCAGCTGCTCGTTGTAGGCGCTCACGGCCTGCCCCCCCCCCCCCCCAGCAGCGCGCCTACCTGTCAGCTGCTCGTTGTAGGCGCTGATGGCTTGCCTTCAGCCCTCCTGCAGCCCGCCTACCTGTCAGCTGCTCTTTGTAGGCGCTGATGGCCTGCACCCCGCCCTCCAGCAGCGTGCCTACCTGTCAGCTGCTCGTTGTAGGCGCTGACGGCTTGCCTTCAGCCCTCCTGCAGCGCGCCTACCTGTCAGCTGCTCGTTGTAGGCGCTGATGGCTTGCCTTCAGCCCTCCTGCAGCCCGCCTACCTGTCAGCTGCTCTTTGTAGGCGCTGATGGCCTGCACCCCGCCCTCCAGCAGCGTGCCTACCTATCAGCTGCTCGTTGTAGGCGCTGACGGCTTGCCCCCAACCCTCCTGCAGCCCGCCTACCTGTCAGCTGCTCTTTGTAGGCGCTGATGGCCTGCACCCCGCCCTCCAGCAGCGTGCCTACCTGTCAGCTGCTCGTTGTAGGCGCTGACGGCTTGCCTTCAGCCCTCCTGCAGCGCGCCTACCTGTCAGCTGCTCGTTGTAGGCGCTGATGGCTTGCCTTCAGCCCTCCTGCAGCCCGCCTACCTGTCAGCTGCTCTTTGTAGGCGCTGATGGCCTGCACCCCGCCCTCCAGCAGCGTGCCTACCTATCAGCTGCTCGTTGTAGGCGCTGACGGCTTGCCCCCAACCCTCCTGCAGCCCGCCTACCTGTCAGCTGCTCTTTGTAGGCGCTGATGGCCTGCACAGCAGCGTGCCTACCTATCAGCTGCTCGTTGTAGGCGCTGACGGCTTGCCCCCAACCCTCCTGCAGCCCGCCTACCTGTCAGCTGCTCTTTGTAGGCGCTGATGGCCTGCACCAGCAGCGTGCCTACCTATCAGCTGCTCGTTGTAGGCGCTGACGGCTTGCCCCCAACCCTCCTGCAGCGCGCCTACCTGTCAGCTGCTCTTTGTAGGCGCTGATGGCCTGCACCCCCCCCCCAGCAGCGTGCCTACCTATCAGCTGCTCGTTGTAGGCGCTGACGGCTTGCCCCCAACCCTCCTGCAGCGCGCCTACCTGTCAGCTGCTCTTTGTAGGCGCTGATGGCCTGCCCCCCCGCCCCCCAGCAGCGTGCCTACCTATCAGCTGCTCGTTGTAGGCGCTGACGGCTTGCCCCCAACCCTCCTGCAGCGCGCCTACCTGTCAGCTGCTCTTTGTAGGCGCTGATGGCCTGCCCCCCGCCCTCCAGCACCCGTCCGCCCTCCAGCTGCGCGCCTACCTGTCAGCTGCTCCTTGTAGGGGCTGACGGCCTGCCCCCAGCCCTCCAGCAGCGCGCCTACCTGTCAGCTGCTCCTTGTAGGGGCTGACGGCCTGCCCCCAGCCCTCCAGCAGCGCGCCTACCTGTCAGCTGCTCCTTGTAGGGGCTGACGGCCTGCCCCCAGCCCTCCAGCAGCGCGCCTACCTGTCAGCTGCTCCTTGTAGGGGCTGACGGCCTGCCCCCAGCCCTCCAGCAGCGCCGCGGCGATGCCCTTCTTGTAGCTGACGTTCTCGCAGCCCTCGTCGCTCATGCCGAAGCCCGCGATGCTGCCCAAGGCCTGCGCCTTGTCCCGGGCGGTCGGCGCCACGTCGAACATGTAGCACACCTCCTGCACCATGTCCATCTCCTGGATGTCGACCGCGCCCGTCACCGAGTCCGTCAGGCGCTGGAAGAGCGTCTCCGCGTCCAGCTTGTCGGGCTCCGCGCACAACCTGGATCATCAGACGGGGGAACGTGCGTCAGTGCGCAAAGGACCGGGGGTCCAGAGAGAACAGTGGTGAACTTCTCAAGCTGGAAGCGAATTGGAAAAGTGCACGAATGTCCCTCATTTGCACATGACTGTATATTGTCACACACTTTCGGCGAACCATTCTCACACTCAAAGTGGGTGGAGGTGATCGGCATTCTTACTCTTGGTCTCGCCGAAAACAATCATGATTTTTTCAGAGTAGAAATTTTGTGAATTTTTAAAAATTTTGGTTTGTAAATTTTCACTGAATTTTTGGATAAGTTTTTCTTGAAATTCCCGCAAATTTCCCTGAGTTTTTGTAAATTTCCCTAAATTTTCCAAATATTTTTTGCTTTGCTTTTTTTTCTTCGAATATTACTGATGTACGAGGCGTTCAAAACTCTCAGCGTTGCCCCCCCCCCCCCCCCGCGGATACACCACGTGTGGCGGCTCACCCGAACAGCTTGGCGACCTCCTTGTTGCCGCCGGCGGCGCGCAGGGTCTCGTCCACGTAGGCGACGGCCTCCCGGACGTCCCGCCGGCACTTGCTGCCACCGCGCCGCTCAAGGACGCGCATGTCCACGTCCATCCACTCGGTGTAGGCGGCGCGCGCGCGCACCGGGGCGCTCGAGGCCACGGCGGCGTGCACCAGGTGCGGGTACTTGAGGCGCGCCCAGGCGGCCAGGCTGCCGGCGTGCAGCCCGCCGTACAGCACCACCCGGGCGTCGGCGGACACCTGCCCGGAGGCGCGGAGGTGCGCGATGAAGGAGGCGACGTCCTCCAGCGCTTGCGCCTGGCTCAGGTACCGCAGGCTCGCGAGCGACATGTCCCTGCGGAACACCCGAGACGTCAAAACCTTAGCTACATAGCTCCGAAAGTTAGCTTCCCATACAGCTAATATTTTTTTCTCCGTTTGGTGTGCTCGGCGACGTACGGGGTGGGGATGCTGTTGCCGAAGAAGCGGTGCTCGAGGAGGAAGGCCACGCCGTTGAGCTGCTGCGCGACCTCCAGGGCGTGGCTCTGCTCCAGGTCGGCGGCGCTGACGGGCTCCAGGCCACCGAGCAGGATGACGGCGGGGCCGGTGCCAGAGCTGTCGGCGGCCTCACCGCCCGGGGCGGGGAAGGGCCCGGCCTTCATGTAGTGCTGCGGGTCATACGCGGGCGGGTCAGTGTCGAGTACTCTCTGACGACGACGATAGGCGGGAAACAACCCTGAATTTTGGTGTTCACACTATGTGGATTTTCATATAGAAATTTTTGTGAATTTTCTCTCGAATTTTACCAGAAGTTTTGTGAATGTTCCACAATTTTTATGTGTTTTTTTTTTCAATTTTCCGCGAATTTTCGTGAACTTTTCCTGATATTTTATGAACTTTTGAGAATTTTGTTTCTAAATTTTGCTGGATTTCCCTGAATTACCAGTAGTACAAAACTTTCAGAGTTGTTTTCCCCTCGGACGCGGCTACGTCCGGGACTAGGGCGCCCGGCCCGCCCGCGCTATACCTGCGTCCACGTCGACCTCTCCCTGGCGTCGAAGTGGTCGAGCTGCTGCGCGAAGGTGGCGGCCTGCACGGCGGGCGTGTCGGCCAGGACGCCGACGACGAGGGTGGCGGCGGCCGCGGCGGCCGCGAGGAGCAGCAGCAGGCGGGCGGAGGGCATGGTGTCGGCGCGGCGAGCCGGCTCGACTGGCAGTGCGGGTCTCGGGGACCACCTGACCACCCGACCTGCGTGCCGCCGTGCCGCCGCAGGGGAGAGATAGCCGCGGCCGCAACCAGGCCTCTTCACCGCCGGCCAGGGATCAGTGTCGTGTTCGCAATCGGGAGAGAGAGAGAGAGAGGGAAAGAGCATCACCAGACATCGTTTGTCTCTCTCTCTCGCTCACCTGACGTATACATGGGCTGCGGCAGGTGTGGCAAGAAACAAAACAAAGACAGATAATCTCTCATTGCACTCTAAGCACAAAAATGTGTGTGAGGCGGTATGAGGTGTGAGTTTTACAAAAAAAAAGTCGACACGACATGTGTACGAACTGAAGTGAAAGACTTTCACTCACTTGCCCGCCTCCCGTCCCCCCGATTTCTGCGCGGGGTGGGCGGGCGGGGCGGCTGCTTGTAGGTGTTCAATCAGACCACCTCAATCGGAGTGGTGAGATAAGGTAAATGGAAAGTAATATGGAAAGCTTCCTCGATGAGCTCTTCAGATTGTCTTCAGTCCATAAAACAAACAAGTGCAGCCGACGACGGAATGAGAAGCCGCGTTACGACAAAATTAATTTGGGGGGAAAAAAAAAGAATAAGAGAAAAATAACACGTGTTTTCGTTAAGGGTCCGGGGAAAGGGAAGGGGTGGGTTCTGGGCCCGTACATCTGTCTTGAACATGAACACCTCTCAGGTTCAGGTTGTGTTCGCGCGCGCCTTCCACAGGTGTTCCGCGCCACCGAAGAACACCCTCCGCACGTCAGGGTAGGGCAGTGCGTGGTGGGGCGGGGCGGGGCGGGGTGGGGCGGGGCACCGCCGTCCTATAGCGTGTGTATGGCGCTTTGAGTTGAGGTCTTTGGCCGGGCTATGCCCGTACTTGTTGCGGCTTCAGAGTGCCCTGGCGCCACCCGGCCGCACCCCGCCCCGCCCCGCCCCGCCTGCCTTCCAAATGTTATCGCCCGCTGAGTGGCTATACTCTCTATGGAAGCCCCACGCCGCGCGGGGCTCACAGCCTCATAGCAGGCTCATGACGCCGCCCTACTTCAGCCCCTGTAAGCCGCCTCGCAGTCAGGGACTCATGAAATCATGATGGCACTCCGACGCCCCTCCAGGTATATTGAGTCGTACGGTGCTGCTGTGTGATGCGTATGTTGTCTCTGCCAGATAGTTGGTAGCCTCCTACCGGTTATCTAAATGTGGAGCGGATTTTCGCCTTAAGGTTTTGTATTCTCGACGATTGCCCCTCATGGACCAATTTTTGAGAAAAATACCCTGATTTTTTTAATGTGTCCGATGTTAAACTGGTGATAAGTTTGTGCATAAAATTAATTAGTTTGCAAACTCCATTTCTCTCTGAATTTTTGCCAGGTTCGAGGGGGAAACGACTCAATTTTCGTGTCAGCCGGGTTACGGATTACCCCGGATTACCTCGGATTACCTCTGGAGTGTCATCCGGATAACCGTGCTTTTTTCCTCGGATTACCCCAGATTACCTTAAAATTTCCGCGGATTACACCGGATTACTTCGAATTTCTCCGTATTACACCCTGCCGGATTAACCTAACGGCTGTCAGCCGGATTACCTTAGTCGTTTCCCCCTCGGACAGGTTTCTAAGCCTAGGAGGAGAGTTCAACGAGTTGGCGTTAAAATTTTCATTACCCCCTCCCGTGAGGGGAACGAGTCGGAGCCAGGCGCGCGTCGGGTCGGGCTCGTCGGGCTCCTATCTCGAGGGAATATTGTTGTAGTTATACAAGGTCCTCGCGGTGCAGGCCAAGTTCGTTTTCGGTTTGTCCCCCTGGACGGTAGTGGTGCGGGGGCACTTACACCCCTGCAGGAGCCCGGGGGACCGCCGCCCGAGGAGGTCCGCGCGCCCACGCGAGCGGGGCGGGGCGGGGCGGGGCGGGGTGAGGTGGGGTGGGGCGGGGCGGGGCGGGGCGGGGCGGGGCGGGGCGGGGCGGGGTGGGGTGGGGCGGGGCGGGGCGGGGCGGGGCGGGGCGGGGCGGGGCGGGGCGGGGCGGGGCGGGGCGGGGCGGGGCGGGGCGGGGCGGGGCGGGGCGGGGCGGGGTGGGGAGTGCTTGTGCTTATGTCCGGACATGAATACACTGGGGGAACCGAGCGCCCGGACCTTAACCCGGCGGCGCTCCTCTTTGGTCACGGGGTGGGCGGCGAGTCGCAAAGTGTATTTAGGGAAGCGCGGCAGCCTCCGCCCTCCCCTCCCCTCCCCTCCCATCCCCTCCCCTCCCCTCCCCCCCTCCACCCCCTCCCCCCCTCTACTCATTGCAGTGAGTGACGAATGTCTTTGCTCCGTGTCTGTTCCAGGGGGCGCAGAAGATCTCCGTGCCCTACACCCCGAACAAGCCCGTCACCGTCAAACAAATTTTAAGGTGAGTTTTTCCTGCTGTGTATATACACTGTATTTCGAGGAGCGTGAGCATGTTTGCTCTCATGAGAGCGATATTGGTGACCCGAATTTTATCGCTTCTGCGTGAGAGAGATATTATTGTCACGCTCCTTTTGAGTCGTTTTATTGGTATGCACCGTATTCGAGATGACTCAAAACGAGCGATATCAAGCCATCTCGCTCTATTTGAGTGACGCCCGTGCCAATGCTCATTTTTCTAAATAAGCGATATAGAATTCTTTCACTCCTTTTGGGCGACGTAAAAATACGTCGCTCAATTTCAGTCAAAAATATTACTACTCGCAGATTTAGGGTAGCTTATGTGATTTCGCGCGCGGACTACACTTTCACTATTTGTATCGTCATCGCTCTATCTCTTGCACCCCCCCCCCCCCCCAGCCTTGACTATATGTAGCAGATGCCCCGCTCTTCCCTCGCCTATCTTCCGGTGGCCTTTTTTCCCGCCAATCTCGTAAACCACGTGCACACCTCTGTGTTACGGCCCGCAGTCCGCCCCCTAACTCCGCCCCTCCTACTTCCATCCCCTTTCCCCTAACTCTGTCATCACCAGTCTTCTCTCCCTCCGACTACCGTTAGAAACACGAATAATAAGGATTTATATCCGGAGAGAACTTGCCTCGGCGGGAGGTCTATAACGCCGGACTCGTAGTGCAGGAGGTTGGACCTGGAGGGGTGTAAGGGGGAGGGGGGGGAGTGGGGTTGGACTCCCAACGGAGCGCCCTTAAATTACTTACTTCATTTGCAAAAGAGTAGGATGAGCAGGCGGCGCACAGCTGAAGGCTGGTGGGGGGGGGGGGAGAGGCGCCGAGCAGCAAAGGGTGCGGGAGGGGGAGGGAGGGTAAAAAAAATACGCACCACTTTGCTATGCGGGATTTAGAAGCTTCGGTCCAGTCCGGCGGATATTTTTACGGCGTATTTTGGACGTAGTGTTTGCAATGTTCGCAGTGTTTCGGCAGTGATAAAATTGACAGTAGAGTTAAAAAAATACACGTAACTTTAGATCTTGAAGTCGTCACTTTAAATTTTTCATGGAAATTGTTCCGTCACAATCACAACTTATTTTTTTTTTCACAGTGGTAGGTACGGTATTTTTGTGAGTTTGTGTTATTTTTTAAGAGAGAGAGAGAGAAATCGAAATTGAAATTCTTTATTAAGGTCCACTTAAAGGGACTATGGAGTCCCGCTACAAAGTAGACCCGCTCTCAGGGTAAAAATATATGAGCGAGCAACTAGTACGGGTACAAAATGGTTTGATAACAAAATAATACAAAATAGGAATCATGCTTGACAGTCTCAAATTACAGGATTAAGTTTGATTGCTAAGTAGAAAATTATGTATTTTACGCTTAATAGTCTCATACGAATATATTTGGAGATCATACAGCTTTAAACTATTCCACACTGTAATGGAAGTTATAAGGAAGGATTTATTATACTTTGCTAGTCGGTGATTAGGGATATTCCTACTGGAGCGCGTGGCACGTGAGCTAGTTACAGAGGTAAAAACATATTGCTCAAATAAGTATTTTAGAGAGAGAGAGAGAGAGAGAGAGAGAGAGAGAGAGAGAGAGAGAGAGAGTGAGAGCAAGCGAGCGTGAGTTTGACAGTTTTTGGTGACTTGTGTCTGTCACCCGCTGAGCGCGTCTATCGCACACGGATAACTCAGCTACTCCGCCGTGGCTTAACTTTCTTTTTTCTTCGAAACGGAATCGTGCAGATTAGAGTGCGGCCCGCCCGTACCCGTATCGCGACAGCGCGAGCGCGCGGGCCAACGGGGTGCCGACTCATGCCTGCCTGTTATCTCTCGTGCCATAACGACCGCATTAGCACGACGGCCTCTTGGTCTAGGGGCATGATTCCTGCTTTGGGTGCAGGGGGTCCCGGGTTCAAATCCCGAAAGGGGCCCTTTATTTTTCAACTTTTTTTTCCCCTCTGGAAGTGAGTAGAGGCGTGAGTCCGGGTGGTCATTTTTCTCCGGACATGCGGCCGCACATGTGCGCGGGTGGCGAGACTGCGGAGCCGATCGCTCAGCGCCACGACAAGTTTATTTTTCTTTTCTTTTTTTTATATATATACAACGCGCCCCCGGCTCGCTCATACAACTTTTTATTTTTATATATATATATATATCGCGTGAGACGCCCGTACATGATGGAAGCGCCGGGGAGGAGGGGCCGAGCGCGGGGCTACCGACGATTAACCCTCGCCTTCTCGGCCGCCCCGCCCCGCGCCCCGCGCCCCGCCCCCGCCACACCCCACCCCGCCACGCCCCACCCCGCCCCCGCCCCGGGGCGCTGTGCTTCTCTCTGGCGTGCTATTTCGGAGGGTCACCCCTCTCTTCTGTACCCGGTCCAGCGGGTGGCCGGCCGGCCGCTGCTCCTGTTGCTGCTGCTGCTGCTGCTATAGCCCCTTGATCGACTTGGCTGTGCAAAATTTTTTACATTTTACTCGAATTCATTCGCAGCAGAATTCCAAAATACGCGTGTCGTTCGCAGCAGCTTGTATAGCAATCATAAATTTTCCACCACTATGGTTACCGAGGGGAAATGAACTATCGCGTAATAGTCGGGTCACTCTATCCGTAATAAAGGCGTAATAGAAGCGAAATAGGAGCGTGATAGCCCAAATTCTCCATATTTTACTAGTTTTGGGGTATTTTTTTTCTGTTTTCGGACTAAAACAGCGTAATGGACGTAACAGTCGGGTCACAGATTTTAAGAGTAAATTAATTAGTTTTTAAAATACTTTGCCATAATTTGTGTGTGTGTGTGTGTGTGTGTGTGTTAATTTTAAATTCCTATTCCTCCTATACCGCTTTTTACCTTTACGTCCTGGGCAACCAAAAGGACGCGAGGGAGAATTCTCATCGGAAAATCTCGTACATGGGATCACACTGGTATTATATAAAGAAGAATCAATCACTGCACTGCAAACCCTCGAATCCTATTTCTCACCCAAAATGGGTGAGGACACTTTTCCATGCTCGAAAACGTGCGAATATTTAACTTAACTCTCTTCAAGCGAGATATTTTTTAGCTTCTTTCTATTTGAGTGGGGATTTTTTAGCCTCACTTTATTTGAGCAGGGATATTAACTTTATTAGGGTGAGGTTTCATTTTTTTCTCAAAAAGGGCGAGGAAAAAAATTTCCCACTCTCCAGAAAGTAATAAAATTGCCGTCAAATTCACACTCGTAGGGGAGCGATAAGTTTAACGCGTAGATTTTCAGTGTGAACGGCCACTTTTTGTGTTTTTCAGTATTGCATAACGGATATGTCCGCGTAATACGTAAAGCAGGTGTATTGTGTTTTACTTATTTGAGTTCCCTCTCGGGAGGACGGCCGCAAACGAATGAACGCCACTGGCGCCTGCCGCGAACTAGCAAAATATTACCCTAGGATGATTCCGGTCACTTTTGTCATATTCGTCGTCACACTTGGAGCTCTTATTTCGTTTGACTTATAATTCTTAAAAAAAAAGGAAAGAAAAATTAAAAATAGTTTTAAAGTATGTGAATTATTGACAGTATTTCAAAGTGTTCTTAAACTGCAGGTTGTTTTTACAGAGATAATATTGGTATCCTATAAATAAAGTCCTTTCCCTTGCTTGTTCTTTTTTTTTTTTCTTTTTTTTTTCTCGGGGACTCGCACCCCTGGGCGGCCTGGGGGCGTTCGGGTGTGACGCATCCGAGCGCCTCGACACCCCCGCGTCTAATGGCCCGCAAGTGGCATAAAATATAGAAAAAGAAGTAAAAAATAAGAAAAAGGTACGGAGGGGAGGGGGAAGGCCAAAGTGAGACTCTTACTGGCCGTGTGTGTGTGTGTGTGTGTGTGTGTGTGTGTGTGTGTGTGCGCGTGTGTATGTGTGTTTGGCCTGCCTCGTACATGATGCATTATTTATCGCCACACGTCACTGTCCCGCAGTAACTTCCCGAACATGGAGAAGCTGGAGAAGGGACCAAAGGAAATATTTGCACCGGAAATACAAAAGGTGAGTCGCCCTACTTGCGATATGTGCCAGAGAAATGGCAATTCTTCAAAATCAAATTAAATTAATAAATAGTAAAATAAAATATAAAAATAATAACAACAAAATGTATACCTGAGATTATTAGTACGATTTTCTGTTTGAAATGTCGTGTGCCTCCTCATCAGGATCTGTTGCTGCTGGAAGAGCAGGAGGGCTCCGTCAACTTCAAGTTCGGCGTTCTCTACACCAAGCCACAGCAGTCCACGGACGATGAGATGTTCAGCAACGGTCAGGCCACAAATTTAGTGCTTGTTAATTTTTTTTTTTTTTTTTTTTTTTGAAATCCTTTTTTTTTCTTTTTGGCGTACATTGGAAGCCGAAGTGTGTGAATATCACACACTTGTAAGTGTGCGAGGATTCATTCGCGTACTTGGCCACTCAAACGTGTGAATTTTCCCAGGATATTCACACGTTTGAGTGGCCGAGTAGACGACTAAATCCTCGCACACCTACAAATGTGCGACATTCACACACTGGGATTTCCAGAGTAAGTAATATGCGCTTTGCTTTAGATGGCGTGTCGCTGTTACACTGTACCGTTCTGTCCCACAGAGGAGGGCAGCTCGGACTTCCAGCGCTTCGTGAAGCTCCTCGGCGACGAGATCAAGCTCAAGGGCTGGAAGAAGTACCGAGGCGGTCTGGACGTCAAAGGTGAGCGCCTCGCCCTCGCCGCGTCCCAACGACCCGACTGAACCCGAGCGGTAGAGGGGCGGCCGACTTGGATTTTCAATGTACACAGGATTACGGAGTACATCCGGAGTACACGAAGTACACCCAGAGTACAGCTGGGCCGTAGTCCTGCCGGAGTACCCGGGACCCGGAGTATGCGTAGTACAGGTAGAGCACCCGGAGTACAGGCGTAGTACACTCGGAGTACAATCGGAGTACAACCGGAGTACGCGCAGGCCTGTACAAGGGAGTACACTAGTCGTCCACCCTTGAGGCGGCGGTCCCTGCATAGGGCGCTATACTAGCGCTTCAGGCGTGAGGGAAGGGAGAGAGAACCCCTTGTACTGTAAGGTGCATTCCAACACTCTTGAAAAGTAGGGGGGGGGGACAATCTAAAATTCTGCAACGCAGTAATTTGCACATCGCATGTTACGGAAATCTGCATCAGATACGATGCAGCGACTTTCGTATCCGCTCTAGCCATAATTTTGTAAAACCTGTTGCAGAAATTTGTAAGTTTTGAAATAGATATATGTAAACGAGATGTATTAATTCGTACCAATATTGAAACTCAATTCTCGTTTACGTTACAGAATTCTACAACGGAACTTACAGATTTTTGTGCATGATTTCAAAATAAGAAATTAAAATAAATATTATACATAATTTTTTTAGAACCATTAGGACTTTTTTTTTGTTGTTGTGGTGGGGGAGGGGTAGTTTCAGGGATCTAACTTTATGTAGTGGTATGATGGCAAGGACACGGTACTCAGTAAGACCGGCTTGTTTTCTGCCGTGTGTTTCCGTGCGCCCTCCTGCTGTGGTACTTCGTGTCTCAGCTGCACGCGCGCGCATAGAACATGTCATGGCAATAATAGACGTGCGGTGGGGCGGGGCGGGGCGGGGCGGGGCGGGGCGGGGCGGCACACCCCATGCGCCGACGCCCAAGTGGTTGCTTGCGGTTTCGCTCTCGCCTGGTGAACGCCTACGCCACGCCCTGCTGTTGTGCTCAGCTGCTCTGTGGTCTCCTGGAAGCTAATGACGTTAGTTTGCAGTCGTGCCATGAGGCGAGCCGTGAGACGAGCCGTGAGGAGACGGCCTCTGGAAATAATATTGAGCGCGCCGAGGGAGGGAGGGAGGGAGGGAGGGAGGGAGGGAGGGAGGGAGGGAGGGAGGGAGGGAGGGAGGGAGGGAGGGAGGGAGGGAGGGAGGGAGGGAGGGAGGGAGCACCAGGAAGGGCCGCGCGTGGCTGTAAAACAAGGAGGGACCCTCACGGTAAAAATAGTTTCTTGTATTTCAAGATCTTTCTTGGATCTTATGGAGAATAGCAGTGGACATCCAAGACAGATTTTGAAATACAGGAAACTATTTTTACCGTGCTCCCTTTCGAACCTGGGCGCACTGTTAAAAGTCTACAGTGTTAACCCAAGTGTGCAACTGCTCAACACTTGTACGTGCGCAACTTCCAGTCTCTCACGAACAAGTGTAAAACTCGCGCCAGTTGTGTTATTGCCACCTACACGTAACTGTGTGACATTCTTAACGTAGGGACTCACCCATGTGCAATCTTGGGTGCCTTCAGCAGCAGCACCCTCCCTGCTCCGTGATGCAGATGTAACGTTCTGTCACTATTTCGCGTTCCTTGCAGGTGACATGACGGGCAAGCACTCGGTGTACACGATCTACGAGGGCCACGAGATCATGTTCCACGTCTCCACGATGCTGCCCTACTCCAAGGACAACCGGCAGCAGGTGGAGCGCAAGCGGCACATCGGTAACGACATCGTCAACATCGTCTTCCTGGACGGCGGGCCCTCCCAGATGTGCCACTTCAACCCGTCCTTCATCAAGTCGCAGTTCACTCGTATCCTTGTGTGTCTGGACGCGGGCCGTGCAAGGCGGCGGTGAAAGGGAAACAATTCTGAATTTTAGTGTACAAATGTGGCGAATTTTTATTGATTTTTTTTTAATTTTTATTGAATTTTTGTGAACTTTTGCTCGAATTTTACCTTTAAAAAAATTAAATTTTAAATTTTTGTTGTTTTTTTCTCAATTTTTCGGAATTTACCGGAATTTTTCTCAAGTGCGAGGTGAACAAATATTTCATAGTTGCTTTGCTCCCGGGTGGGGGCCTATAGCGTCAGAGGGGGGGGGGGGGGCAGGGCGGGGCAGGCGGGGCGGGACGGGGCGGAACCGCCGCTTGTAAAAGGGGGATTGAGGGCGATGACTCGGGGAGGGTGTTGTGAGGATGACCACGCGGTTATTATGAGGCAATGGCCGTTTATGGGTCATCTCCGATCGGGGTAACGGTACCGAATTTTGGGGTGAAAGCGTCTCCAATTTTATTTTTAGCAGATGATACGTTGGTATCAGCAGCTTGTACTGTCGTAAAGTTAAAAGTTTATGTTGTTAAGGTTGTCAGTTAAAAGTTGCCAAAGTAAAAGTTTTTTCTTTCTATTTTTTTGACAATTTTTTTGGAGCATTCTTAATGCCTATGTGAATGCAGTCGCGTTTTGGACGCGATGAGCTTTAGAGTGAAAGTTATCCCCTCGGACTGTCTGTAGCTGAGAGTACTGTACGAAACGCCGTGGGTAGAGTTAAGGGCTCGACAACCCGTAAATTTTTCCGGAAAAATTGAAAAAAAAAATCCGCTTTTTTCGGAAATAAATCTTAGGGGTCGGAAAAATTGGAAAAATTTAATAGTTTTAATTGAGTTAAAACGCCCGTTTTGGCACGTGTTTACTGTCTCAAAGGAAGGCAAACGCCGACTGTCGAAGAGGAAAATGTTTAGATCATTGAAATGCACCATAAAATTCGATGATTTTCTTCATCATATTTCGATGCTTTTAACAGTAGTTATCAAAGATTGAAATTTCAACGTTCCTGCCCTGGTTTTCAATTTCTTTTTCATGCCGAAGGCTACTGGAGGCTTCCAGAGCGTAACAAGGCATTTTTGAATCATTTTTGTCATCACTAACCCAGATTTCTCAGAAGAAAAAAACGATTTTTCCAAGTTTTCCAAATTTTCCGAAAAAAAATCAGAAAAAAATCCGCCTTTTTTTCCACCGATTTTATTTTTCCGTAAAAATACGAACCCTTGTAGAGTTCCTTAGCGCGCCGACTCAGACGTGTTCGCGCTGGTGACCCACGACGCCGAGGCCGACGCCTGGAGGCTGGCCGTGTACTCGGAGGAGTCCGTGCCGCTCTTCGGACCCTCGCTGCCCTGCCCGCCCGTCTTCGCCAACGACGACGAGTTCCGGGAGTTCCTCCTCGTCAAGAGTAAGCAGTCGCCGAGCCGAGCGCAGCACCGTCTGAACGCTAATAAGTCACAGGTTGAGCAGATCAGAAATGTTTTTCTTTCGTTCTTTTTTTTTTCAGTGATTAACGGCGAGAAGGCGGCCTTCAACACGCCCACGTTCAGCCAGAAGCGCGAGCGCACGCTGGACATGCTCATCAAGGACCTGCACTCGGAGCACATGCCCGACGGGCGAACGGTAGGCATTGTAGAAGTGTGTGAATTGCTGCTCACTTGTAGGCGTGTGACTTTCCATAATTCGTTCGCTTTATCAACCTCACTAATTAGCGTGCACAGACGTGCAAGTGTGTGACACTACACACATGCAAGTGTGTGACTTGACGCACGTGCAAGTGTGCTACGTAACACACGTGCAAGTGCATGACATTAAACACGCGTGCACGTGCGTGACATTACACGTGCAAATGTGTGAAATCACACACTTGCGCGGCCTGAGCAGCAGCTGACGCCGTGTGCACCTGTCCCTGTTGCAGACGATGCTGAACAGACGCGCGTTCTCGGACGTGCTTCCGGACGCGCCGCGGGGCGTCAGCGGGTCGGCGTCCTCGCGCCGCAAGGAGGAGACGCGACAGGTCAGTGACACGTCCGTCACACGTCTGTGACACGTCTGTGACACGTGTGTGACACGTCAGTGACATGTCAGCGACTTGTTTCAGTGACAACTCTGTGACACGTCGGTGACACGTCGCGGACTCGTTAGGGGTTCGTCGGGTACCCCTTGTGCTACATCGCCCTCCCCCTCCCCCAGTGGTGGTTTGCTTTGTGCAGATACCACCCCGCCCCGCCCCACCTCTCCCTCCCTATCGGTCCCGGGGTCTAAGGGCGTTTGGTGACCTTAGCGGTGACCTCCACGTCCCTGACCGCACCACCGCGTCCCAAAGACGTACGGCGGGTCTGGGGCGTTTTGACGCGGCGGCCGTGGTCCAAGGTGCGGGGCGGGGGAAGGACCTGTCGGCCTCACCCCACCCCGCCCCCCACCCCACCCCACCCCCCACCCCACCCCACCGCACCCCCACCCCACCCCACCCTGCAACGCCACGCCACGCCCTCTGGCTCGGGACATCTGTATAGAGGCTCACCGCTCTCCACCATACGCCTCGGCTCGGCACGCCGCTCCGCCCAAAGGCCGTTCGCCACGCCACAGACTCTTCTTGAAGTGGCTCTGAGCGGCCTGTTGTGTTGTGTTCTCCTGTCAAACCCAGGGCAGGGCCTCCATACCGCCTTTTATTTTTGTTTAATATGCGAGCTCAGTGAAGAGATGTGTCACCTTTTAGCCGTGACCTGCGAGAGTCACGAGTGTCGCCGCGAGCTTCTGAGGAAGGACAGCAGTAGGGCGCCACGCTGCGTGTGTGGCAGGTTGGTCGTGCCTCTCGACCTCTCGGGCTAAAACAGGGAGCGTGCAGCCAGGTCTATCTCCTGCCCTGCACTGCCCGCGCTCCGTCCTGCCCTAGCCTCCACCCTCTACGACTGGAGCTAGATAGAGACAGCAAGTGTCTGAAACCAACTTGATGGCGTAGTTTCCAAGATAAGGCGAATTTTCCTTCCGAGCTGCAGGGATTGTGTTCTTCTAGTGCCCTCGACGAGCCAGTTGAAGTTTTCAAACTTCTAAATCAGTCCGCCGCACGCTTCTTCAGCTCTCTCTCTCTCTCTCTCTCTCTCTCTCTCTCTCTCTCTCTCTCTCTCTCTCTCTCTCTCTCTCTCTCTCTCTCTCTCTTTCTCTCTCTTTCTCTCTCTCTCGTTCTTTGGTCACCGAGTGCGGCCCGCTCGAGCGCGTGATGCCTCTCCACCAGCCGTTCTCCATGGCACCTTGCCTGTGCCCCGCCTCCGCCCCCGCCCACGCCCCGCCCGCACCCCGCCCACACCCCACCCGCACCCCGCCCCGTCCGCGCTCCTAACTCACGTGTCGCACCCCGTTCGCACCCTGCACGCGCCCCGCCCGCCCGCCCGCGCCCCACCCGAGGCGGCAGCAGGTGTCTGTGTGGGCGAGAGAAGTTTGGTCCCTATCCCCGGGCGGGGCGCGGCGGGGCAGGGCAAGGCGGGGCGGGGCGGGGCGGGGCGGGGCGGGGCGGGGCGGGGCGGGGCGGGGCGCGCCCAGGCGTTCGGCGATGGATATTGATGTGGCTGCCGTACGCTCCCGCTCACATCCTGTCCTGTCCTCTCGCGTTTGGCAGGTGGAGTTCGTCCGCTTCGGCCAGGGTCTAAAAGTGGACACCATTGAGCGCGGCGACGCGCCCACCTCGCTGGCCACCTCCGGCCTCTTCAAGCGCGCGCCCTGGGAGCCCATGTGCTTCTACCCGGACTTCAGCCAGGAGGTGGTGTGCGGCGACTCGTGGGGCGACTCGCGGCTCATCGTCGCCAACGAGCAGGGCGTGTTCGTGGTGACCAACGACGAGCACGCCGGCGGCCCGGACGGGCTGTCGCAGCGCACCATCATGGACAAGACCGTCACCGTCAGGCAGCTGCACGTCGTGGAGGCGCACGGCATCCTGCTGTTCCGGACCGACAAGATGGGTGAGTGAGCGAGGGAGGGGAGGGGTGGGGGGAGGGAGGGAGGGAGAGAGGGAGGGGAGGGAAGGGGAGGGGAGGGAGGGACCACTTTACTTCAGTGCTAAAGGGCAGAAGGCAGGATCTCGCAATGCTTTAAAAATTTGAGAAGAATAAATATAAAAAGTTGTTTATCGGTTTTATGTTTTTGACTCTCTGAAGAGTAAAATCGATTGTCTACCCGTCTTCTTGGTTTGAATTTTTCACAGAAAATTTTTCCAGAAAAAAATGTTTGCTTGTGTTTTATTTCATTTTTTTTATTTTACATCGGTTGTGCGACCTTTTTTTGTTCGACCTCGGAATTTTTGCGGCCACCACCGTCACAGGTTTCTTTTTGTCCGACCACATTTTGTCCGACAAGGCAGTCGGGGAGTCGGGGTGTCATAGTAATTTTTTTTTTTTGTCCGACCTCGTTTTCTCCGACCTCAACGAACCGTTGGAGTCGCCTGCTATCCTCTGCGATGCAGCTCGATTGTCCGACACCTGATAACTTCCCCCAAATCTGAAAAAGTGCCTGGATTTTTTCCTACCTTGTTTACACGGGAAAATTGGAGGAGGAATGTGCATCATGGTCGGAGCATGCACCGAAAAAATTGTACAACACCTCTAATTCAACTTTTTTTAAAGATATTTTTTAAAAAATTGAAAAATTGGTAGGCCCCTACCTAACTCGCAACCTGCGAGCCCCGCCTGCTTAACTTCGGAGTTCTGATGGGATCCGGTGTGTACCAGGCGACCGCCACCCCACGGGCACGAGAAGTCCTCTCCACTTCGGGGAGAGTCCCCGCTTAAGGCTGGCGGCCTGTCAGGCCCGCCGTACTACCCTATTTAAACAGCGCCTTGAAGCCGTAGGTAGCATTTCAGACCAACGACTGGGCACCACCGGACCGCATGACCGGTCAGTGGGAGGTAGAGGCAAGGCAGGACGATAGAGGGGGAGAAAAGCAGAAAGAGAAGTTTTTGCGGAAGAGTAAGCGTACGGTTGGTTAGACCTGTACTGACCCGCTCCCGCACAGGTCATGGAAAAGCTGTTTACTAAGGAGCCAGATTCATAGGCCTTACTTCCCCACGAGGGACCACCCCCCGTGGCATGGGACGGAACTTCCTGACAACTCGCTTTCGCTGCCAGTGAAGAACCTACCTGGGAATTGAACCCAGGCCCCAAGTGCCGAGTCTCATGACACCCCGCGGCTTTCGTGGTACTAAGACCACTAGACCGTCGGCGATTCCACGAGGGAGCTCCGTTGAAATGGGGGGTTTGAATTCCACTCCTGGCTGCTCTCCTCGGAAAAATTTATATTTTCTAGCAAGATTTGAACCTGGGTTCCGCGGCTGGCGAGGCAACACTATGCCGGCACGGCTACGATGCCACGGTAGAAGACATCTGCTCGCTAGGGGTGACGCTGCGAAGAGCCGAAGTCGCCGACGAACCTGTACCGGTGGCGTCATCAGTACGCCTACTCTCCTTGCATCAACAGCCCAACCGCGTGGCGACTTTGGTATCCGCATCGGCACCGTGAAGAGCACTATGGATGGCCACAGGTTCGAAGACTGATCACAAGATTTTTTTTTTTTCGAAGTAGCTTTGTCTCTTTTAGTTGCCCGAGGCACAAGGACAGTGGATAAAATTTATGAAGAAGCCAAAAAATAAATCAAAACAAATCCGCACTCGACATTGATGTCGTCGCTGGTGAAAGCACGAGTTGGACAGAGATTCTTAATCCACCCTTTTTTTCGTTATATTTCTTTTTATAAGTACGTAGTTTTGCCTATTTGCAGTTGCCCGAGGCATAAAAAAGATGTTTTTTTTTTTAAATCACCGCGTAGCAAAGCTTCCAACTTAAAAAAAGAAGAAGAAAAAGGAAAAAGAAGTTACAGATAGGAGTGGTATTAGAACCTCTGTCCAACTCGTGCTTTCACCGGCGACGACATCAATGTCGATTGCAGATTTGTTTTGATTTATTTTTTGGCTTCTTCATAAATTTTATCCACTGTCCTTGTGCCTCGGGCAACTAAAAGAGACAAAGCTACTTCGAAAAAAAAATAATGTGATTGATATTCGAACCTGTACCAATCCAGTGCTCCTTACGGTGCCGATGCGGGTACCAAAGTCGCCACGCGTCTGGGCTTTTGCTGCAAGGAGAGTAGGCGTACTGATGACGCCACCGGTACAAGTTCGTCGGCGACTTCGGCTCTTCGCAGCGTCACCCCTAGTGGGCAACCGTTTGGTACCGTGGCGTCGTAGCCGTGCCGGCATAGTGTTGCCTCGCCAGCCGCGGAACCCAGGTTCAAATCTTGCTAGAAAATATAAATTTTTCCGAGGAGAGCAGCCAGGAGTGGAATTCAAACCCCCCATTTCAACGGAGCTCCCTCGTGGAATCGCCGACGGTCTAGTGGTCTTAGTACCACGAAAGCCGCGGGGTGTCATGAGACTCGGCACTTGGGGCCTGGGTTCAATTCCCAGGTAGGTTCTTCACTGGCAGCGAAAGCGAGTTGTCAGGAAGTTCCGTCCCATGCCACGGGGGGTGGTCCCTCGTGGGGAAGTAAGGCCTATGAATCTGGCTCCTTAGTAAACAGCTTTTCCATGACCTGTGCGGGAGCGGGTCAGTACAGGTCTAACCAACCGTACGCTTACTCTTCCGCAAAAACTTCTCTTTCTGCTTTTCTCCCCCTCTATCGTCCTGCCTTGCCTCTACCTCCCACTGACCGGTCATGCGGTCCGGTGGTGCCCAGTCGTTGGTCTGAAATGCTACCTACGGCTTCAAGGCGCTGTTTAAATAGGGTAGTACGGCGGGCCTGACAGGCCGCCAGCCTTAAGCGGGGACTCTCCCCGAAGCGGAGAGGACTTCTCGTGCCCGTGGGGTGGCGGTCGCCTGGAACACACCGGATCCCATCAGAACTCCGAAGTTAAGCAGGCGGGGCTCGCAGGTTGCGAGTTAGGTAGGGGCCTACCAATTTTTCAATTTTTAAAAAAATATCTTTAAAAAGAGTTGAATTAGAGGTGTTGTACAATTTTTTCGGTGCATGCTCCGACCATGATGCATATTCCTTCTCCAATTTTCCCGTGTAAACAAGGTAGGAAAAAATCCAGGCACTTTTTCAGATTTGGGGGAAGTTATCAGGTGTCGGACAATCGAGCTGCATCGCAGAGGATAGCAGGCGACTCCAACGGTTCGTTGAGGTCGGAGAAAACGAGGTCGGACAAAACAAATAACTATGACACCCCGACTCCCCGACTGCCTTGTCGGACAAAATGTGGTCGGACGAAAAGAAATTTGTGACGGTGGTGGCCGCAAAGATCTCGAGGTTGGACAAAAAAAGGTCTCACAACCGATGTGCTTCGCTTCATCAAAAAATCCAGAAAACTAATCCGAGCTTTTTTCTCCTCCCCCACGTCTCAGGCCGAGACAACAAGCTGATGCACGTGTTCAGGCTATCGGACTTCGAGCAGCCCAGCGAGGCCGAGTCGAAGGCTGGCAGCGCGGCCGGGGCCGGGGCCGGGGCCGGGGCCGGGGCCGGGGCCGCGGCCGGCGGCGGGCTCACCCTCCCGCTGGGCCGGGCCGAGATCAAGGAGCACCGCCTGGAGCGCACCCGGGGCTGCCACCTGTACGCCGTGTCGAGGCCCGGGGGCTCGCACCTGCGCGTCGTCGTCGCCATCAAGAACAAGCTGCTCGTCATGCAGTGGCGGCACTCGGCCGCCTGGACGGCCTGGTGCCCGGCCTCGGACACGGACACGGTGGAGGGCTTCCAGTACCTCAGGGTGAGTGGCGCCGGGCGCCGGGCCGGGCGAGCTCCTCGTCATCCTGAGCCGAGTAGAAGGGGAATCAACCCTGAATATTTTGTTCACCTCGCAATTCTGAAAAAAATCAGAAAAATTAAGAAAAATTGAGATATAAATTCAGAAAAATTCAGAAAAGTTAAAAATCATCTAAGAAAATTCTTGAAAGTTGGGATTTAATTCAAGCAAAAATTCACAACAATTTGGGTCAAATTCAAGCAAAAATTCACGAAAAGACAATAAAAATTCACAAAATTTGCACACTAAAGTTTAGAGTTGTTTCCCCCTCGTCCTGACCCGTGTCCCGTGCCGGTCGGCCCGCAGGAGATCACGGTGGCCGAGGCGCCGTCCCTCATCACGCTGGTGGACTCGACGCTGGGCGGGTCCGCCGGCGGCGCCGACAACTACATCTGCGTCGGGTACCGCCACCAGTTCGACCTGGTGGGCGAGCGCTCCGGCGAGGTCGTCAAGCTGCACGCCGTCGAGGGGTCGCGCTCGCACCTGGTGGCCGCCGTCGACCTGTACGAGGACGAGGAGCCCGAGCTGCTGCTCTGCTACAACCGTGAGTGTCAGCAGGAGGGAGGGGGAGGGATGAGACTATGGACAATGCGTGGGAGCGAGCGAGAGGTCCGACCTGTACGAGGACGAGGAGCCCGAGCTGCTGCTCTGCTACAACCGTGAGTGTCAGCAGGAGGGAGGGAGAGAGATGAGGCTATGGACAATGCGTGGGAACGAGCGAGAGGTCCGACTCTGTCCGACCCGTGCGTCGTCTGCTGTCTGAGACCGCACGGTAAAAATAGTTTCTTGCAGTTCAAGATCTGTGGATGTCCATTGGTATTCTCCATAAGATCCAAGAAAGATCTTGAAATACAAGAAACTATTTTTACCGTGCGCTGCCGTAGGATTATTCCGCACATTGGTTTTTGTGTGTCTGTCCTTGTCACTCTTGTGGAGCACGACCACGTGACCATGAGGAGCAAGAGAGAGGACGCTGCTGAACGTTTTGCGGAATCAGGCTGCAGGCTGCAGGCCTCGGCCCAGCACCAGCCCAGCCCGGTGCTGGAATCCATCTTGAAATTATTATGCTGCCGTGCGAATGATCAGAAATTTCCTTACTTTTCATACGACCTCATACGAGGAATGTGGTCCTGCATTGGACTACCATGAACTGGCAACTGGCCTGAATTTTTACGAAGTTTTTTCACCTTTTCAAAATTTTTCTATCTTTTTTAAAAACAATGTTTTATTTTTTCTCTTGTAAATCAAGCTTAATTTTTTCTGAACCATTGATTTTTTTTCAGACACCTGCCACTTCCAAAAACTGTCGGAAAACAGGACGACGACCGAATTTGACTTCCATTGGAACTCGGTTCCGTGTGCAATTGGTAAGGGGGTGGTCCAAAATTAGTCCGTTCTATTCTTTCTTTTTTCCCCTCTTTTTTTTATCTGTCTCTTTTCCTTTCGTTTTAAATGACACGCCTTCCCCCCGCGTAGCTAACTTATTTGTCCTGTTCCAGTTTGCGCGTTCCCCTACATCATCGCGTTCACCCAGGACTCCATGGAGATACGCCTCGTGATCAACGGCAACCTGGTGCAGACCATGGTGATGCCCAAGCTGACCCTCATCACCTCCAAGGTAAGCGAGTGGGAGGTGCAGCTGCGTCAGCGCGTCGTGCCAGAGTATAACGACGGCTGCCGTCTCTGTGCAGAACGACATCTTCTTCGCGACTACGGCGCCCGAGTTCTTCCCGTCGCGGGCCGAGTGCCTCCACGTGGACCACCGGGACAACATCAAGGACACTATGTCACCGCCCGCATCCCCGCACAGTGAGTACATGGACCAGGCGGTCACGGGGGTGCAGCCTTTCGACACCCCTCCCCTGCGTGCCTTCGGAGCGCTCTTCGGCGATTTTTTACTCGTTCTTTACACTCCTCTAAATGAAAAGTCAAAGTGGAGAGAACGAGTATTGTGCTCAAAAATGACTTTTGGGGGGGTATCGTACATCTAAGAACTGACAGAATGTAGAGAAAAACCAATGGTATCGTGTTAAAGAGCAGAATCCAGTCGCTAGAACGTAAATGAAGTATTTTTCGACTTACAATGTAAAATTGTGAGAAAATCTAAATGAAAGAAACTGGATTTGAGCATGTTTTGCGAAATTAACCCCCTTTCAACTCTTTATATCATCAGAACAAGAACGTTCAGAAAGAGCTCAATATAACAAAACTGACAACCATTTTTCAGTTAACAAATAAGGTGGATGGTTTTTTATTACTCACAATGTAAAATTTAGAGAAATGAGACTCAAAAGAAACACCCATGCACGTCAAAGTGGAGGATGTGTTCATTTTTCCGGGCTGACAAAAATGAACTGAAATATTGAGTGCAGGTGCAATTTATTTCATCATATAAAGAAGTAACAATGAACTAATTTTCATTTCGTGTAATTAGGCTAAAACTATGTTTTAAGAGGAGATTTCTGCCTTTAAAAGGAGGGTTATACCGAACAGAAAGCTGTTCATCGGTCGTCAGTCTATGGTCGGCAAGAGGTACCAGTGTTGTAACGGGAGCCGGTTCGGAACACTTCTTGCGCGATTGTTGAAAGGCGGTAGTGGAGGCTTTCTATAGTCTACCTGAGCTAACACTCTGCGGTAGAGACGGCACGACGGCATTCCCCGGCCCGACCCGACCCGCGCCGAAAGCCATTTCCCGCTTGCGAGCGCCCGGTAGCCTACCTCTTAGGCTACATGGCCGGCCCCAGCGGGACATGGGTGGCGCGCGGTTTTCCGCTCCCATCTCGCTTGCCTTCGAGTTTAGAATGGTAGTGTAAGCGGGAAACTTTTAAGTAAATCTAGTTGCCGTTGAATTTTTGTTTTGACGACCCGATCACTATCCACCGAGTTTTTGCGAAAAATTAAAACTTTACTTGCCAAAACACATTCATATGCCTGTGATTGGTAAAGAACGAGTCTGTTCCCTTCGATATCAATTCATTGATGTCTTTCCTTCTTGTTTTTTTTTGGGGGGGGGGTGGGGGGGGGGGGGGAATCTCAATGAAACTTTGCATGGCCGTGTACTTTTTTTGCGTATTTTTGCGCATTTCGTTGAGCGCACGCTTTTTTCTTCCCCCCTTCAGTCGACCGCCTCTTGGTTTTCGCTCGTCATCCATTCGATGTATAGAGTGTTTCGACTAACAGGCTGAGCGGTGGTGGTAGTGGTGGTGGTGTTGGGGTTATGAGTGTGAGAAAAGCATGATGCACTCTGCTTTCGTTCTATCCGCTATTCTCGAGGGGGCCTCATCTCACCCAAAATTTGTACACATGATTTCAAGATTTCACATGATTTCACATGATTACACCTCTTATAATTGAAAGAAATAATTCGTAATATAAATACAAGCGTATTTTGAGCTTTATGAGCCCAAAATACGCACTCAAATCAATTTTTTTTCGGCAATAGATCCACAATTTTTGACAGCGATTTCGAAGATATAAGCGATTGTGTACACATGATTTCAGGAGTTGAGGCCCCCTCGGCTATTCTTCTCCGTCTGTTGGTCGAAACACACCACCTGCGATGTGCCACAGTGCGACCCCATGCCGAGGGGCAGAGTCACTTTGAAAAATCATTGTATACGGCCTCCCAAAAAAATCATTTAAAAAGTAAAAATCAAAATAAAATCAAGAAGAAAGATACAGAAAAATCCGATAAATCGAGAAAAAATGAAAAAAAAACAACGAAATAAAATTGAAAAACTTTGAAAATTGGGTAACAGATCGAAATTAATCACAAAGTGACAGGGATTCCTTGAAATATCAAAACAAGAAATCAAATAAATCATAAGGTAAAAAAAAAGTCACTGTACACATTTTGTAAGAGTGATCGCCCTCCTCGCTCCATGCCCTGATTCTGCAAAAGCGGTTCGCAGTGTCTTCTCTTTCTCTCCTCATGGCCTCCTCGCCTCATCAGTGCGACGACACTGCTCACTAGAGCGAGAGAAAGAGAGACGACATCGCGTTGCGGACTCCTGCTCATCGTACACTGCCTCTCTCTCACTCTCTCTCTCTTGTCCCGGCAGCATCCTCCCCGGAGGCGCGGCCGTTCCGCCTGTACCGCATCCCGCTGCACGTGCTGAGCGGCATGGTGGCGCCGGTGGACCGGCGGTGCCCGACGCCCTCCCCGGAGCCGCCCGCCAGCGGCTGCCCCAGCGGCTGCCCCAGCGGCTCCGGCTCCCCCGCCGCCGCCACCACCCCCAACTCGAGCAAGGGCGGCCTCCTGGGGGCGGCCGGCGGGGGCGGCGGGGCCGGCGGGGGCGGGTCCTCCGGAAGCAGCTCCCTCCTCGTCGACCCTTACCGCCAACTCAGCAGATCGTGCTCCTCATCGCCGACCCCGCACCAGCCGTCCGCGTCCTTCCTCGCGTCCAAGTGAGCCGGTGGGGCGGGGCGGGGGGGGGTGGTCACCCCATGTGGGGCCCACACCACGGCCCCGCCGCGCGGCCGCGCAGGAGGCGGCGGCACTGCTTGTTGTTGACGGGGGCTGCCGACCGATTGCGCTGCCACCAGCACTCGTCGCTCTGTCTCTCTCGCTCTCAAGGAGACTACCACCGAGGGGGGCGAGAAGGCTGTCTCGGCTGTCTCCCTCGCACTCGAGGAGAGCGCCGACGAGTGGAGTGCCGCAGTCTCTCTCAGCTCAGCGCTGTGCTCAGGAGGCGAGGCAAGCAGGCTTCCCCCCCTTGGTCCTGGTGTGGTGACGAAGCGCTTGTCTAATGTTGCGGAAGTGACTTGGCTACATCCGGAAGCCAGCTCGTTCGGGCCGGGGCCGGGGCCGGGGCTGGGCCCCGTGATGCGCTCCTCTTGTATTGTCTGTTATTCTCCTCCCCCTGCGCGAGTCCAAGTGATGCGAAAATCTGCCGACTTATTCCGAAGAGCGCTCCCCTCGCTCCGTCTTTCTCGCACCTACACTGCGAAGCCCATGAGTGCGAGAGAGACAGGATATGAGGAAAGCGCTCTTCGGAATTAGCCAGCTGACCGCAAAGGTCCAGGGTGGGCAAGGCAGGCTCGCCCCTCTTTGATCTCGGCGCAGGCAGTTCGGTGCACTGGACTCCCCCCCTCCCTCCCCCGGACACGCGAGGCGAGGCACAAAACTGCGCGACGCACAGCGGGCTTTAAAACGGTGTCCGAATTTTCTGGAGCACGTTATGTCAAAAGAACGAACGGGAAAGTGCTGAAAGAGGTCACTGTTTAAGGGAATGACCGTTTTAATTTCTTAACAAGTCAAGCAAGCACAAATATTTATTGTTTGTATTTCGCAATGATGAGTCATCAAAGACCTGCTGTCTAAACCAAAGAATTGAACTGTTCGATTTTGGGGGCTGTGCTTTAGCGGCAAGTTTTTATGGTTTTGTATAAAACTCTCTTGCCAAGATCCGCACTTATCAGAGCTAAATACTGGGTGAACCAGTTTGTCTCATCATGTTTTTCTTCTTTCTTGTTTCAACATACTGAAGAATTTTAACAGTATGAAAAGTATCAGAAAGTTATATATTCTATTGACAGTATTCTATATCATATATTTTCTATACCTCCTAAATATTATTTATTTGTAGAGTGTGTGATATGTATCAAAAATTAATATTTAAGTAAGAACTGTACAGAAACTAATTTTTAAAATAACTATATGTGTATTTGGTGAAATGAAAGAAGTGCCATACAAAGCCAGTGTACCTATATGTGGCAAAATCTATGTCTTTTTGTTTTCTTTTCTGAACTACCTTGTCTTTTGACATGAATGTAATTATTTCATAGGCAACGTTTCATTTTCTACTTAAAAAAAAAAAAAAAAAAAAGAACAAATTTTGAGTTAGCGAAAAGTCTTTGATTCTTATCTGTCTCTGGTTGGTTGGGAGCAGTGCACCAGAAGATGCATAAGAATCAAGGCAAGTTTTTTCACTGAATTACTCGGCAGGAAGTTAGGCAAAGAGAAGCTCAATTCATTATTTTGTGAAAGTTGCCAGCCAACTAATGGAATTGGTCCAGTGACCTCATTTTATGGTCCACAATGTGTTTAAGGGACTCAAAAAACTTATTCCGTAGAGTTTCTCTCTGGAAACCAGTGAACATGTTATAAATTTACGCATACAATTAGTACATAATGTAAATAACTTTTTAAAAAAAGCATGATGCACTTTCCTAGACCAAACAAGATGTGTTTTGAGCACGTAGCACCAACATTGTAAGTTCCTATCTCAAAATCTTGAAGTACTTCACACAATGTCATTCCTGAGAATTCTTCCTACACACATAATTCCGGTTTGATCCTCAAAACTCAGCAAATTGGAGTGTGACATGTGTAATGAGATAAAATTATTAACTAAAGGAAATAAAAAACATCAGTCTGAACAAGTTGCAAAAAACACAATTTTTATTGTAATTTTAAAGCATTGGTGTATACTGGTAGAAACTTAAAGCTAGGTAAGAATAGGAGGAATTTTTTAAAAATAAATCCTCTCTCAGAGATAAGTTTGCTGATATGGTGCTGATAATATATTGCAGGACTGTCAGAATAGTTCTATATGTGACACCTGTCAACTTGGTACCTACTTATCCAAAACGTGTTGTCATAATAGATAATATAAAACTGTTTATTGTCTGTTTCAAATATTGAGTATTTTTTTTTTTGAATGAATAACAGCCAAGATAGATTCTATCTACCTTGGTGCACTTTAGTTTCTTCATTGGAGAAAAGGTGAACGCAAAGATATCAACCTGTAAGGCAATGAGTTATTTCTGCCAAATTTTATGTTGATGGCTGTTGTCGCCAAGCAGGGCAGTAACATAAGAAAATTTCTCACCTTCAACAAATACTGTTGTGCCTCCCTTCCTTTCTTGGTGACCTCATACCCTTTAATTTTCTAATATGAAAAATAAATCACTGACATTCAAGTGTTGGGCCAAAGTTCATGATTTTCTGTAAGTCTTGAGTGTTAAGCTTTAAGAACATGGTAGATTTTTATTTGGATTGCCCTTATTTTATCATTTACCTCTATGTTATAGAGTTCATCTCCAGCTCTGTGATAAACACCAAAGTTGTAAATACCTATATATAAAAAATTATATATACATATTTATCCACATATACATACTGAATTGAACTTTCAATCTAAACAAAAGAGAGAGAAATGAGGTACAGAAAACTCGAAAAATTCTATGCTAACGCTTAATGCCAATGACAGGTTACTTTGGCTTGTTTTTATTAGTTACTATTGTTTGGTCATTTAGTTCCTTACCATACAGAGTTAAATGGTAAAATGTGATAAATAACATTGCAATTAATTTTTGGAGACAAAGTAAGACATTGTGTTATGTGCTTTTGTCCATCTTCAACCACATCTATGGCAATTGATGCCTTTTCTTCTGAATTTGTGAGTGGACAGAAATTCGATTATTCTAAAAGAAATTAATTGGTAGGTCTTTGGGGAGGAATTTAGCTCTGGTTGTCAGCATTGTCAAAATGTCTCAAAATGTCTCAATGAGACTGCTGGATGTCATTGTGACCATCATCTGACTAAAAACCTCAAATCATGGTCAAGACATAAAAAGAATGTCATTCATTGAAGACATCTAAGTGGGGAACCATTTTGATCTGATACTGTCATTCAGGGCTCTAACTCCTCTCAGGGATCACACTCCCCAACTTGTTTTTCGTGGACTTTTGGAAACAGCAAACAAAAGCAAAAAGATATTCATGGTCTGTAAATAATTTCTGTGTGTGATCTAACATTGATGATATTCCATATAGATGTGTTTGCCACTACTTCTTAAGTATGAGTAAGAATTTTCTTCTGCGCCCATCAGTTTTTATTGCTTTTTCTTCTTCTCATATTAGTATATTTTCTTATGATGACTTCAAAGTGTACATTTATGTGAGATGTGGTGTCATGTCCCTTATCAATTGAGTTATACCTTTTCTTTCCTTTTTTCTGATGACCCTCTAAGAGATCGGTGAGACAACTGTGATTTGGATGAATGGGAACAGTCTCGATGTAACAATGACACCCATTTAATAGATTGGCTGTGTTGTACTGAGTAAAAAGTCTTGCAGAAATTAAATAGCAGTAATGAAAATCACAAAAAGTTGTAACCAAAGGTAGTGCATGCTTAGCAATACAAACGTTGTCAAGTGCTCTTGTGGTTGTTGAAATATGCTGCCTTCAATTTGTGAAGCAGCAAAACTTAGGACCGTGGGCTTTATTTTGGCCTATAATTATTTGTACATACCATTAATAATGCCAATGTAGGTCACTCTTGGCCCAGTTGGCAACATCTCTCTATCAGCTGTCTTTCGTCTGTATGTAGTTGATATGATTTGCGCAGAAGTTCATGTTTCTTTAAACACATTCTGGAAATGAAACCCGTAGAGTGAGGTGGTGTTGAAAGTCTAATTGCCAAAAATTAATAAATGCAATACAGTATGTCAGACTCAAACTTCTTTAACTTCACTGCTAAGGCTCCATAAAAAAGCAAATTACTCTCAAGAAAAAGGTTTTAGAACAACAAAATAGAAAACATTTTTTATGGGCTGTGCACTTTAATCCACAGAAACACCAACACTGGTACAAAAAGAAACAACTTATACAAGAGAATGCATTCCAGAGATGGAATGTAGGGTATGTTCATAATTTTACAAGGTTAAGATATTTTTTCAGAATTGGAAAGAGACAGTTATTTTAAATCAGATGTTAGGATGAATTTCCACAGTGTAATCTCAATTGTCTTAAATTCACTGAAATGGACTGGTTAGAAACTTGGCATGCTCGGCATATCATCAAGAGTAGATTTCTTATCTTGATTTGAAGACCAGGCCTTTGCAATAGTCCGCTTCATTTCATCATCACCGTCTTCATACATTTGCTTGAGGAGTCCCATGATGCTGGATGACGGATCATCAGATGGCTCATACTTAGGTGTTTTCTTTTCAGTTACTTTCTTTTCCACACCAGTTATATGAGACCATTTTTCACCAATTTTGGACTTTGCCATGAATACTATAACATTGTCTGAAACAGGTAACATATTTAATGAAAAGAAAAGAACTTCACAACTAAGAAACTCACATTTATGAGTAAAATACTAACCAGTCTTTACTTTCCAGTAGCTCTTCTCCACATCTATCTCCTCCAACAAATTAAGGATGGGAAGATGGTGATTTCGGTTCTCCAATCCATTCACATGAAGCTCCATCGATCTAAAGCATTGGAAAACGACAAAGTGCTGAGAAAATCCTTCAGACTGACACCTAGCAATAAGATCTGCAAAAATGACTGTTACCTGTCTTTAAAATCACAAGACACATTCTCGGCGGGAATAGTATGAACATTCTTCAACGTTACAAATATTTTAACAAACTTGTCCGACTGATCCCATGCTGTATAGACATCATATCAGTTAATTAGCAATGAAAATAGATTTGCTTCTGTTAAACATGAACTTAGACTTGAAACTAACCGTAGTTCATAATTTTAACATCATAACATCTCCCTCCTGTTGAAGTTACAGGAGTAGGTGCTGAGCTGCTCGCCTTGTTCTGTTCTGTTTCTTTCGAAAGCTGTTCCTGAAGGCGGATGATGTCTGTCTCAACTTTCCGAATGTCCAGGGACAGCAGATCTTTGACTTTCTGACGGGTAGCACTTGACAAAAGAGACTTGAGCTCCTCAGCGTCAAGACGCATCTATAAATCGCAATGAAGTGTAAGTAAACCACACTCTATCCACCTTGACCAGACTAAAGAAAAACAAGTTAGCAAAATAGGCTTGTAACCTATCCAAAGTTTCTATATAGGAAACACAAGAGCAGTTTTGATTCAAACAAAGCCATCAGTTAACCTGAACAACGGAAGCATAATTGTCAAAAATCATTTCATAGCTCTCAATACCCAGCTGACAATGGGGAAAGGGTTGATGTTACTAAGCCATGTGTAAATGTTCAGTCATTGTAATTCACATTACCTCTTCCAGTCTGGCAGCCGTCATGACGAAAGCAGCTTAGACTCAAGACAAGATAGTACTCAAGTTGTTGATTGAAATATCAAGACTATTCACTAAAACTATTTCGGCAGACCAATAAGACGTCCGAGGAACACTTTTCACTGATACCACACAAGCCTACTGCGTTTGGTTCAAATGGCGTATGGCGTCTGCACTTAGGGCGAAGGCGGCTCTTTCTCGAAACGGCTTCGATCTTTCCAGAAAATGTATGAAAAATTCTTCTCCCTTGAACTTCTTCATACTAAAAGGCGGTGATGGATTTGTTGGCTGAGTGCCTCTTAAGAACAGACCAAGATATCTATTCAGATTCAGACACGAGGCCATAGCTACCAACTGGGGCCTGCACTTCTCTGATTCGCATTGGTACCACCTTTGTTTATGCTTACGGGCCACATGTGAGGAAAATATAACCCAAACAACATCATGGTTCGTAAACTTAAATTTCATGAGCAGAAATTGCTCAAGAAAGTAGATTTCATATCATGGGAAGTGGACAACAATCTTCATGAAGTGAAAGTTTTAAGAAAATATTGTATTCAGAGACGAGAGGATTATACTAAGTATGTGCACTGACAATGATCTTGGTTTGGCGTTCAGTTATTTTCCAGTTGACAATTAATTCATTTTTATTTTGTGAAGGTATAACAAAATATCCCGAGAAATTAGAGAACTTGTTCGTAAATTAACAGCATTAGACCCCAAAGATCCATTTAGAATAGAGACAAGTGCAAAAGTTTTGGAGAAATTGTGAGTATGAATGTGAATGCTTGAATTTCACACTCAATATCTTCCTGTTGTTAAAAATTCATAAAATTTCACAGGTTTCTGATGGGCCTTATCCCTACTAAATGGGACCTATCTCTTTGTGATAAAGTTACTGCATCTAGTTTTTGCCGGCGACGGTTACCTGTTGTTATGGTACGGAATAAAATGTCAGAGTCGATTAGAATGGCAACTAAATTGATAGAACAAGGTCATGTACGTGTCGGGCCTGAACTTGTTAAGGACCCAGCGTTCTTGGTTACAAGGTAAGTGTCAGTGTAATTCTGCCTTAAATTATCCTTATATTGATTCTTTACAGAAAGTTTTAATGAACTGACCTTGTCATCAGGAACTTGGAAGATTTTGTAACTTGGGTTGATTCATCTGCTATCAGGAAACATGTTTTGGAATACAATGAATTGGTAAGCTGAATCGTATTTATTACCCCACTTTACACTCAAAATTCCATTGCTGATAAATTCATTAATCCATTTGTTTCAGAGGGATGATTTTGAACTTTAGGTAGTACCAAGAATTAATTTATATAAAATTGATGAAAGTATGGTATGGTAAAATTCATAAAATTCCTGAAGCACATTTCATCCAAGAAAACATAAGAAAAAAGAATGTACTATAAATTTGAAAATAAAAGTAAACTAATTTAAATGTCAAATTGTAGATATCTTTCCTAAATAACTTCAAAAAGAAAACTTATTATTGATTATCACACTTTTTTAAAGTTTAGCAAATTAGCTGATATTCCATTCAGGCTCTTTTGACAAATCTGGTATTTGAGGGGTGTGCCTTTGAGGCACTGTTTGCATATTGGCCCCAGGCATATGATTGTTAGTCTGAGATATGTTTGGTTGCTGCTGCTGTCTTGGCCATATGGTTCTTCTTGCCCGAAGCACCATAGCGCTAAAAATAGGGATCATTATGAGATAAAAAATTAAATGTTTGGTAGTTTTACAAAGCTTAACATGATATACATACTTGAGTCTTGAAATTTCTTGTATCATTGTTCGCAAGCGTTGGCGACTTTGCAAAGTCTTTTGTACCCAGTCCATACAAGGAGCAGGAGGAACAGTAAAACCAAGATTTGGAAGGCTCCTGGAGGTACTTGGGGTTTCAGGGCTGCTGGTTGGTTTTGGCTCTTGCTGAGTGGTGGAGTCATGAGCAGGCAAGGAATGAGGTGATGGGGCTAGCAACTCGTCCCCCAAGAAGGTGCACTTTTCATCAATGAACAAAAATTGTGACTCACTTAATATAAGTTCCTCAGAGAAATGTTCATCTGTGCAGAGGTCTGCAACAGGTGACTTTGATGGCAGAGTTTTAGAATCAGCATCTTCTTCAAAGTTGGTATTCATAAGTATAGTTGATACACTCTGTGCACTACTCATTTCAAGTAAGGGATTTGAATCAGCATATGTTTGAGGAATCTTTTCATTCTCCTGGCTAAAGGCGGAATTTGGCTGCTCCATCTGTGCTCCCACTGGCGATGCTTGCTGAAGTCCATCACTTACTGTGTGTGCACAGAAAGCTTTTTCAGAGTTTAAAATAATCCCTTCTTCCGTTGCATCTGGGCAGCTGGCCCGAGGATGGTTTCCATGAGGTGGGCTGCTGACCATGGGAACGGAATTTAAGTTGGGTTCATCTGTCACAGTTGTTTGAGACCAGATGGATGGCTCTTGCACTAGTTCCTGAGAACCAATGTCTGTTCCTGAATGTTTTGTACTATTCAAAGAGAGATCAAAACTACTTATGTCCATGGAGATTGAACTCTCTGGACTGCTAGAATTCTTAACAAGAATTTCATCAATCAAACCGTCCAGACTGAGCCCCCTATGGTCTGCAGTAGATTGAATATCATCAACAGCGACTGTAAGACGAGGTTCCTCTTTAATTGTTGTAGTTTCCTCTTCAACTAGGCGGCAGCTAGAAGGTGGTAGCTGAGGCAAGGACATACCCTGAGGTGATGGCACACTGTCGTTCTCCTCCAGTCGAGCCAGGCTTTTGACAAGCGCAGGGGCCTGCTTGGGCAGCCAAGGTGTCACTGGAGACGGGGCACAGTCCACAGACTCGTTCAAAACCTTGGCTTGCCCTGGAGTGCACAAGTGCTCTTGTGTCTCTCGGGGCTCCTTGAGTGGCGTGGAGGACGGCGAGGCAGTTTGGACACTCTGAGGTTTACCTTCATCTTCTGGCGGTGGCAACTTGACCTGCAGATCCAGCAGCCGTGGGGGACTCTTGGAGGCTTGAGGTTCACCCTTGGCCTGTTGTGGTGGAGGCCTGACACACACATCCTGCAGCCTGGGGCTCTTGAAAGCTTCAGGTTCCCCCATGACCTGCCGTGGTGGAGACTTGACCTGCAGATCCTGCAGCCTGGGGCTCTCAGAGGCTTGAGGCCCGCCCTGGAGGCCCTGTCGTGATGGAGACTTGACCTGCAAATCCTGCAGCCTGGGGCTCTTAGAGGCTTGAGGCCCGCCCTGGAGGCCCTGTCGTGATGGAGACTTGACCTGCAAATCCTGCAGCCTGGGGCTCTTAGAGGCTTGAGGCCCGCCCTGGAGGCCCTGTCGTGGTGGAGACTTGACCTGCAGATCCTGCAGCCTGGGGCTCTCAGAGGCTTGAGGCCCGCCCTGGAGGCCCTGTCGTGGTGGAGACTTGACCTGCAAATCCTGCAGCCTGGGGCTCTTAGAGGCTTGAGGCCCGCCCTGGATGCCCTGTCGGGGTGGAGACTTGACCGGCACATCCTGCAGCCGCGAGGGACTCCTGGAGGCTTGAGGACCGCCCTGTAGGCCCTGTCGTGGTGGGGACTTGACACACGGCGTGTCCTGCTGCAGCCGAGGGCTCTTGGCCTGCTCCTGTTGCGGCTCCTCTCCGCTGCAGGCCTGCGGGCCCTGCGGGCTCTGCGGGGGCCCCGCCCTGCTCCTGCTGCTGCGGGTCACCCTCCTGCAGCTGTTGTCCTGCGGCTCCAGGAGCTCTGCCTCCTTTGACCTCCTCTTGACCCGCCGCTCCTCGCTGCTGTTGGCCGCGTCGTACGGGACACACCTCTTGCGCGACTTGCTCTTGCCTTTCCCACAAGACTCGATCTTCTCCCTCATTTTTTCCGAATAATTTCTGTTGCTCTTTGTTTTGGGGGTTAAAAGTTCCCTTCGCTCTGCTCTGAACGACGCCCCGTGCAACGGCCGCGATGCGCTGAGGGTTTTAACTGTGAGTCCACACTGACTGCGCAGCCAACATGACGCCAGCAAAATGTATTTTCGAATGTTTTGGAACCAGTCTACAGATTATTGCGCCTTAAAACCCTTGTAAATAGGCAACCCAAAGCGCCCTCCCATCGGCCCGACCTTAACGGGCGGCTCTCTTAAGTTTCTGGATTACTTCTTGCCCGCCTTTCTGGCAGCACTGCTGACTTTTTCCGAAGAGCGCTTTTCTCGCTCTGTCTGTCTCACTCGCACTCATATGGGTTTCGTCGTATCGGTTCGAGAGGGCCAGAGTGAGGAGAGCGCTCTTTGGAATAAATCGGCTGGATAGCGATATGGTGCAAGCACTCCTCACTCTCTCTCGCACGGCGTTTCTTTTTAAGTGCGAGAAAGACAGAGCGAGGAGGCCGTGCACCAGAATCGCTCTGCTGGACATTACACCTCAGGGAAGAAACGCCCCCTCTGCTCCCTGATCCGCCCCCGCCCTTCTCCCGAGGGAGGGGAGGGGAGAGAGCGGGGGAGGGGAGGGGGCGTGTGGCCACCACCACCACCTGACCAGCCCCACCCCGCCCCGCCGCCCCGCCCCGCCCCGCCCCGCCCCGCCCCGCCCCGCCCCGCCCCGCCCCGCCCCGCCCCGCCCCGCCCCGCCCCGCCCCGCCCCGCCCCGCCCCGCCCCGCCCCGCCCCGCCCCGCCCCGCCAGTCAGTCTCAGTCAGTCCCCAGCCCCAGCCCCAGGAGGTGGGCGAGAGAGTTCAGCTGCTGCAGAGCCGCTCGCCACGCTGCCGCAGCACGTGAACGCCCGGCCGCTCCGCTCTGTGCTCCTCTCCGCCATGCTCGCGGTCAGCGTCGTGTAGTGCGCGCGTGCGTACGTGTGCGTGTGAGTGAGAGAGTGAATGTGCCTCGTGCGCGACTCGGATTACTTGGGATATCGCAGGCGACAACCCGCTGACCCTACCCCATCGTCGCTGGAGAGGACCGGCGGCCGCGATGGAATGATTTAACAGGTGAGTGGGCTATGGCATCGGACTGATGAAAGTTATTGACTGTCGTGAGCTACAGCGAACCCTGCTGCAACACTATGTGGCCTACGGTGAATTATGAATCACCGCCCTAACAGTGAGTGATAATGTCACTGTAAACATACTGTCTTTTTTATTTTATTTTATTATTATTACTTTAAAACCTTCCTTGACGAACTCTTTGAATTGGAGATAAACTCCTCAGATTTTGAGGAAGTCCCCTCTGAAAAAATGAGGAAGTTTCCTTACTTTTTTCAGGAAATATCCTAAAAATCTGAGGTGCTTTCCTTAAAGTTTTTACCTCTTCTTCTTCTTCTTCTTCAAAAAAAAATGAGTCGTTGTTTCTATTATCGTATCCGGCGAGGGGATGCCCACTGATTCAATGGGAAAATTCATCGTGCACTATACCGTGCTGCGTGTGGTTTGCTGCAGCTCGCACAGTGATATTCAACGCAAGGCTTTCAAAAGGACGCGAGGGTCGTGGTGCTATTGCTATTAGGTGTCTCAGGAGGCAGGATTAACCACCTGCCATTTGTCCGCCGCCGTAGCGGCTTTCATTCAACCCAGGCAGTAGTAGTGTAATTATTGCCATCAATCACATTCGCCATTTGCTGTGTCCGAAGTGGGCAGTGTCTTCGACCCCGGTCTAGGCCTGGGGCTGCAGGGTGCGCGGCGGGGCGCGGTGGGTGCCTGCGGCAGGCGCCCCGCCTCACCCCGCCCCGCCCCGCCCCGCGGTCCAGTTACATTATTTTCTCGCATCGTGCACGCGTCATTACTTCGAAGAGGCCCCAGCCGCCGAAGGCACTATAGTTTCAACACCTTTCAAACGACCTCATGCTAAAGGCATTACAGTTTTAGAAAAGGTATCATTTTGACAGCCGCGTGTAAAGGCGTTACACCTTTCTTTTTCCCGTGTACATATATAACTTTCCCGTTCCGACCTTGTGACGGCGCGGGGTTTAACTTTCGGCCTGCCGCTCACTCACTCTCATGATTGGAACAAAGGAGCAGCGGCGTCCCTTCCCTTCTCATGATCGCATGACCACTGCAAGGCCCGCCCGCGGCCGCCTCGCCCCGCCCCACCCCGCCCCGCCCCGCCCCGCCCAACTCCAACCCCACCCCGCCCTACCCATCCCCGCCTCCGCCCCTGTATGCCTCCGAAATCTTCCTCAGCAGACTGATTTAGCAGAGCGCTCCCCTCGCTCCGTCTCTCTCGCACTCACGCGGCACTCATGGGGTGCGCGTGCGCCGCTGAGGTGCGAGAGAGACGGAGCGAGGGGAGCGTTCTTCCGAATCAGTCAGCTGTAGAGCGAAGTGGCTTCCTCCTCCTCCGTTTGGAATGTGCAGCAGCCAGCTCATGTGTGCCTGCGTTACACTTGCTTTTGTCTTTCTTATGAATCTTTTGGCATTTTTCTTGTATTTTTGATAAGCGTATTCTCATGTCTTTCCTTGTATTTTTCGTGTATTTCTTTGTATTTTCTTTGAAATACACGTGTATTATTTTTTTCCGAGTTGACCGCCTTTTGAGTCTCCGGTTCAAACTCCGCCGCCACCTGAAGGGCCTTCTCCTCCTCGGGGCGGGGCGAGACGGCGCGAGGACGCATGCGAATTGCCCCATTCCGCTGCGCATGCATCGATATCCGATCATTTACGACCGCGCGGCGGCGCGGCGGTGAGCGCGTTACGGGTGAGCGTTACGGATGAGCGTTACAGCTGAGCGCAGCGTTACATGAATGAGCGTTACATGTATGAGCGTTACAGGTGAGAGCAGCGTTACAGGTATGAGCGTTACAGGTGAGCGCAGCGTTACAGGTATGAGCGTTACAGGTGAGCGCAGCGTTACAGGTATGAGCGTTACAGGTGAGCGCAGCGTTACAGGAATGAGCATTACAGGTGAGCGTTACGGATGAGCGTTAGAGGTGAGCGTTACGACCAACGCGGCTGTAGCGCCCCGCGTAACATAACGTCACGGCTCACGCGGGGCCTCGTAACCGATCCTGCGCGCCGTGGAAGCCGCGGGGCGGGGCGCCTAGCGTTACAAGCGTTACTAGAAACTAGATTGGCGGCGTTATACCCGCGGCTGCGCTGCTGCGGTGCAGATGGCTGCGACACGATGTTTGGTTATCTCCGCTCATCACGATGAAACTACGCGAACGACTCTCGCGGTCACGAGTCCTCCTCCCGCCGCGCAGGGAAGCGCGGAGAGTCGTTTTTTAAAAATTATTATTTTTCGTTATTGTCGCGCTGTGACATTCTCCTTATATTCTCCCCTTTGTGCGCTCCGCCCGTAGTCCTGGGGAGACACTCGCCGTGGCGGCAGCGGCCCGGTGCCTTTATTGTAGAGGAGGAAGAAAGAAAGCGTCGTGAACACGTCTAATGGGTTAATCAACTCCAGGCTGCCCATGTTCCACGGTGCCACAATTTAAAAAATAAAAAAATGAAAATAAAATAAAAATAAAAAACGAGAGAAAAGAAACAGATGTGATGCTTTTGGTATGCAGCGGCCGGTGGTGGTGAAAGAACAAAAGGCCTTGCACCTGGATATGGGATAGGGAACCCGGACCTGCGCAGCGAGTCCGGTGGGTGCGTCGCCCCTCCCCCCTCCCCTCCCCCTTTTTCCTTCTGACCCCGACCCGGGCGTCCGTCGTCGCACCCCGCCCCGCCCTGCTCTACCACGCCCCGCCCCACCCCGCCCCACCCCGCCCCACCCCGCCCCGCCCCGCCCCACCTGCCACGTCCGAACACCTCGCTCACTTTCTTTTCTTTCGTCCGAACCGAACACTGAGGTGAACAACAGTGAAGTGACAGCGTCCAGCACACACATCTCTCTCTCTCTCTCTCTCTCTCTCTCTCTCTCTCTCTCTCTCTCTCTCTCTCTCTCTCTCTCTCTCTCTCTCTCTCTCTCTCTCTCTCTCTCTCTCTCCCTCTCCCTCTCTCTCTCCCTCTCTCTCTCCCTCCCTCCCTCCCTCCCTCCCCCCCTCTCTCTCTCTCTCTCTCTCTCTCTCTCTCTCTCTCTCTCTCTCTCCCTCTCTCTCTCTCCCTCTCTCTCTCTCCCTCTCTCTCTCTCCCTCTCTCTCTCTCTCCCCCTCCCCCCCCCAGCTCACGGTCGTCCTTTACTGTGCGAATGGTCCCAGGCGCCCTGCAGCTCCAGCCTGGAGCCCTGGCGGTGGCTGAGCAGGCGGCAGGCGGCTTAGAGATGTTCGCACATGCCCGTGCCCGGTGCCCGCCCGGGTCCTGGCCGGGTTAGGCGAGCTGCGAATTCCCACGTCGTCACTGCTTTGTTTTTCTTTTGGGAAGGCCGTAAATTCGGGCAGCGCGGGTGAGGCTGCATCGCCCGCGCCTGCGAAGTTTTCGAAAATGCATTGCAATTAATTAACGTTTTGGTGTTTCCAAAACTGCCGAGTATTTCGCGAGTAATTTGCAAAAAAAAAGATTGTGAGTATCGGTGAGTAATGCCGAGTAATGTTGAGTTGGGTGCGGGTAATAATTCTCTTTGTGTACACTCAAGTAACGAAATGGTTTACTGTCGTAAATTTACAACATTTTTTGTAAGTCGTAATTTACAAAATGTATCTCGTAAATCTACAAAGGTATTTCTTATAGTGTTGTGTATCAGTAACAAGGTGGGTCGGAGGCCTTGAAGCGGTCGAGCGCCTCGCATCACACGTCGTTACGTCGTTATGGCGTTATGGTGCGTTACAGCCCACTGTTAAAATGTAAACTGCACTTCGTAGAAAACACCGGAGTAGTTTGTCTATAGGCAACAGCCGCCGCCTCCAGTTTGAGGAGAGCTGGGTTCAAGTCGTTTGCCCTGCTACGCTATTTTTTTTTTTTTTTTTTTTTTTTTTTTTAAAAAAACGACGAAAATTGTGATAAAAGTTTTTAGAACTAATCGTGATTATTTTCGGGAAATCGAAACTTTTCTTCGTTATCAAAACCTAAGTAACTTCATCATTATTAACGACCGATCTACAACTATTACAAATTAAGGTAGCAAAATACTCGATTTTGTACCACGAAGAAGTGTTGGGACTCTCTGGTCAAACTTAGTCGAAACGTAGCACGTTTTAAGCGCACTCCGTACGCTCTAGTTCAAGCGCACAAAATCTCATGAGCTCCTTTCCTCCTATCTGATTGGATGGTGGGATTGCCTGGAGTCGTAGTTGTGCGCTTCAATTAAGAAGGGCGTAAGGTCTCACACGCATGAGAAAGGCGTGCAACTGCGCTTTAGTTTTACCAGTGGACAGTCGCCTCGCATCGAGCAAGTGCTGGGAAATCACAATTTGTCAACAGTAAAACAACTTTTCTAAACTATTTACCGTCAGTTGCATTCGCAAAAAAGTGCGTGCCGTTAGCTGCGGTGACTCGCACTCTCGCAAGAAAAAAAAATGGCGGAGAAAAGGCCACATGCACGAAAAAGCGGTCTACTTAAAATTTGCAGCTCGTTTACCACTTTCCATACCCAGGTGTGTTTTTATTCTTCGTTTTACTTTTCTTTTGAATGGCCCCCTTTTTTTGTGCTGGACTGCCCTGCGGGGAATAGCGCGCGCTGCGGCGATAAAATTGCGAGGCCAAAAGAAACGAAAGTGGCACAATGAAAGCACTCGCTAACGCGACTAATGTGTTTTTTCGCCTGTCCTCTACTCCAGGGCCGACCCCGGCGCTCGGGCCACCGCCCGGCCGCACCTCAACATGTGGGCGACGAGGGCGACCGTCCACTCGCTGGTGTGGGCGCTGCTCGCCTCCTGTAAGTAGTGCACTCGCGTCTACATTGTGGACGCTGTGCGGTAGTTTTTATTGCTGAAATGTTAGTGGTTTTTTTTAAATCCCAAAATGTATTGTCCGTTTTTAATGCGAAAATTTGTCCGTTTTTTATGCAAAAATTTGTCCCATTTAAATTTAAAAAAATGTCTCTTTCTTGTGCAAACATTTGTCCATTTTCTGGATGCAAAATTTTGGCCATATTTTTAAAGCCAAAGTTTAGCCTCATCCTGCAAGAATGTCGAATAGTGGCAATTTTAAAAAGGGGGGGGGGGGGGGGGAGAAAAAAAATGTCGGCGTTTTTGGAGTTCTTCAGAGGGAGATCTCTGGTTTCATAGTGTCGTGGTGTCGTAAAGTCCAGGAGGAACCCAAGACATCGTGTATCAACTGTTTATGTTTCACAAAGTTAAAATGCTCAACAATTTAGCGACAAAAATATAAAATTGAAACAAAAAGCCGAATTAATCTTGCCGTCATCCGTAAATAGCATTTCAAAATACTCATCCTTCTCTGCTCAGGTGCAAATGCCATCAACATGTTCAATACATAAAGTCAGATTGGCAAGTGTAGGTTGGGGTCACTATATGCGAAGGTGCTACGCTACACACTAAATCCTTATGCATTTTGTTGTGCATAAACATGCAGGATTTTAAGCAACCATAAGAATATGCACAATTTTATGCATAACTACGTACAATTTGTGCACAGTTATGCACAATTTGTACATAATTATGCATAAAAAATGTGCATACTTATGGTTGCTTAAAATCCTGCATGTTTATGCACAACAAAATGCATAAGGGTTTGGTGTGTAGGTTCCACCGTGACTGGCGCCCCGCCACGCCCCGCCACGCCCCGCCACGCCCCGCCACGCCCCGCCACGCCCCGCCACGCCCCGCCACGCCCCGCCACGCCCCGCCACGCCCCGCCACGCCCCGCCACGCCCCGCCACGCCACGCCACGCCCCGCCACGCCCCGCCACGCCACGCCCCGCCACGCCCCGCCACGCCCCGGACAGCCGTGTCTGGCTCTTTGTTCTTGACGGTAGCCTCTCTCACTTACCGCATGCAAAGAGCATGACATCTTTCTTTTACCCCTCTGCTCACGTTGTGTCTGTTTGCGTGAGCGCGTGTCCTTCGGCTTGACGATCTAATCGCTGGATGGATAGTCAGTCGCTTCTGAAAAAAAAGGGGGAAGAAAATGACCGCAGAAAGGTCATGTGATGTTCTGTTGTCCGCAAGAAAAGACAGACACTCACACACACACACAAAATTACACACACACACACAAACACTGTTGCCCCACACTATCCCCATCCGGCTCACAATGCCCATGTAGGCAGAGTGCGTCGGGTCCTGTAACACGACCTTCCTCCAGGGAACCCCCAGCGCCTGCGCTCGACTGCAAATTAACATCGTCCAGCACTGGAAACCCAAGAGTGCGAAGAATGTGACACTCTTATTTTGTAGGTGCACATATTGCCATTCGCACGCTTGTTACTATGAACGAGATAAATCCCGTAAAACATTGACATCTTCCCCTAATGCAATGGTGTACGAGTGAGTACGCGAGTGCTTTCCCCCTCGCTTCACACCCTAAAATGTATGTGAAAATCACACACTTTTGTTCTTTGGTTTCCAGTGCAATACCGCTGCCAACTCATTTAAAAAAAAAGTTTTTGTTTTTTGTTTTTAAAAAGGGTTGGGGCGTGCATACGACGTGAGCGAACGACTTGATACGTTTTATGAGCGTTACTTTATACCCTTGGCTTTGCGCTGTTCCGTGACGCGTTACATTGCGTTACGCGCGTTCGGGGAGAGTGGCGGGCAGCTCCACGCACTCTGCAGCGGGAAAGGTCAGGCCCTGGCGGGGCGGGGCGGCACTGTGCTGCGCCGGACAGGTGACCCCGTGTCGTCTGCTACGCTCCGCTGCCTTGACACAAACTGCCCGGATCCTCTGGCCATCCACGTGGCGCAACCCGGACCACACCAGGTTCACCCTGCGGCGCGCGGGGGAATTACCCGGGAGTGAGTGAGTGAGCGAGTGAGTGAGTGAGCGAGTGAGTGAGTGAGCGAGTGAGTGAGTGAGCGAGTGAGTTAGTGAGCGAGTGAATGAGTGAGCGAGCGAGTGAGTGAGTGAGCGAGAAAGCGAGTGAGTAAAGGACTGAGTAAAGGACTGAGTAAAGGACTGAGTAAAAGAATGAGTATACTGGAAAAACAAAGGTAGGACGAGAAGGGTTTTAATGCCTTTTCCAAGGCATTAAAAATTAGCTCCGCTGCAAAGGCATTAACACTGCGCAAAGGTGTTAAATTTTAATGCCTTTGGACAATTTCGTGCCTTTGCAAAGGCATTAAAATTTCACACCCCTAGAAAGGCATTAAGTCCTACCTTTGTTTTTCCAGTGTAAAGGAGTGAGTAAAGGAAGTGAGTGAGTGAGTGAGTGAGTGAGTGAGTGAGTGAGTGAGTGAGTGAGTGAGTGAGTGAGTGAGTGAGTGAGTGAGTGCACTGTTATTCAATTCCTGTGACGTCACATTCTTTTTCATGTGAAAACTGTCACATTCCTTTTAATATTAATGTCACATTCTTTTGAATGTGACAGTAAAATTTAGCCCGCATATTTTGGCCGGTTCACATTGAATAGAAAGTGACACTACATTTTAAACAATGTGACACTTTTCACATGAAAAAGAACGTGACGTCACATGAATTGAATAACAGTGTGGGTGAGTGAGTGAGTGCAAGTAATGGAGTGAGCGAGTGAATGAGTGAGTGAGCGAGCGAGCCAGCGAGCTAGTGAGTGGCAGCGCCACCCTCGCACTGCGGCTGAGGCCGGTCACGGCCCCTCTCGCTCTGATGCCAATAAGCCACTCCACTCTGGTGGTAATAATTTTGCAAAGGTCGCGGCCAAGCAGCTCGCTCGCTCGCTGGAATTTAACAAGAAAAGCTCTGTAAAATTGCAAGAATCGTAATTTTACGGAAAATTTACCACATAGTTTGTAAAATTAAAATTACCCCACACCTGCTGCAATATTTTTAACAGTGGTGGAGGTGAGGTGCCCCAGACCCTGCTGGTTCTGCCAGTCCTGCTGCTATGCCTTGCTGCAGGTGTGCTGTGTCAGTGTTCGCAATCGGGCGCTGGAAATTAAGAGCCTCACCCGACATCTTTTGTCTCTCTCTCTCACCTGTCGTAGACCAGAGGGAGAGAGACAAAAGATGTCTTGTGAGGCTCTTTCTCACCCGATTGCGAACACTACATGTGCTGTCGGCGCGGTCCGATCAGCTTTAGTGGTGGCTTTACATTACACTGGCGGACAGGGACAGGGCGTTGTGGCACGCCATAATATGTGTTTAAAATTCCCAACAGGACTCGTGATTGCACGGTTCGACACGCAGCGCCCCCGGGCTGGCACGCGTGCCTCGGCCGCAGGGCCTGCAGGGCCCGCACAGGTAGCACGTGGGGTCGGGCCAGTCGCGTGGCATTTTGATGAATCGTCGAGGGAAGCGGCGCCGACTGGACTGAGGGTGCAGGGCGGGCAGGGTCACGCTGTGCGGGAGCCATGAGGCTGCGGGCGGGCGGCCTTGTGTCCACGGCGCCTCGCCCCGGGCCTAGGGTCTAAACCACTTTGATAATCCTCGTACACTTCCTCGAGAACCGTTTCATAATCATTGATAATCGTTATAATCAGGCAATCGAGATAATCACATAGGTATAAGCACTAGAATAATGATAATCTGCAAAAATCATTGATAATGTGCAATCATCATTGATAGTGAGCAACAATTATTGATAATCAGTGGTAATCTTGCGATCATTGATAATCAACAAGAATCATTACAAGCCCCTAGCTATTATCAGTAATCACCAGTTATCGCCCTTTATAGATTTTTTTCGAGGTGGTAGACCCTGGGCACGGGCACGGGCCTCGCGGGGCAAGCATCAGACACTCACGCGAAATGTATTTGTTTATTTTTGTTCAAAACATTTGTGCAAAGTTAAATAAACCTGCGTTTCGTTTCGCACAAATTTGTGCACAAAATAACATCACTTTGTTCAAAATTATGGAGTAAAGTGTTCAAATGTATGCACAAATATGTGCAAAAAATTGGTTTGTAAAATTATGAAAAAAATCATTAAAATTATGGTGAAATTTAAGCAAAAATTCATTAATTTTTTTTTCAATCACAAAAATTTCCGAAAAATTAACAAAAATTCACTAAGTTTGCACACGATAATTGAGACTTGTTTCCCCCTCGACTAAACCATTGCGGCCTATATCCCCCGCACACCCATACGGTTCCGCCACCGTGCACCACCAGGCGGAGAGCGAGCGGGCCGCGGTGACGCAACGATCCATGCAGTGCTCTGCTCGCTGCTCGCCCCGCCCCGCCTCGCCCCGCCCCGCCTCGCTCGCGCTGCGTTGCTCTAAGCGATATCCTCGCCCGGGCGCTCCGCTTTCTCTCTGTCCGTGACGCCGGCCGGCCGCGCGAGCGTATGAGCGCCCCGCCCCGCCCCGCCCCGCCCCGGACAGTGGCGCTGCAGCAGCATGATGGGCTCCTTGTCGCTCCTCGTGAGTCACAGCCCAAAACCCAGTAATCACCGCGACGGAGAACATCACCGCTCCAGCAGCGCGCATCCCCGCCGGCGCCGGAGGCGGAGCGATTTCGTCACCAAAACGTGATGGTTTTCGTGAATCGGTATTTAATACGGTGCGACGGGTAATATACCGGCGTGACACTGCAGGGAGACGTGCTTATTATTGTTTCCGTGCAGATTGGCGGACCGTCGCGTATTATTCGCTCGTGGACCGGCAGCGCGCTCGGGCGTACGCACTGAAACCGCAAGCCGAAAACCGCAAAACCGCGAGTTAGCAAGGCTGAGCATCAGCATCCTAGTTGTGACTGTCAAGCAGGATTTAGTTAACTTTGTGACACGTTCCCCTGTGGGGAGTGGGGACAGTTCTGATAGGTTGACGTTAATTGTGAGAACACTGCAACCCCTCGAATCCACATTTCTCCTCTGACCGAAATGGGTGAGGATACTTTTCCATGAATTTTAGACCTCACGCTCTGTGAGTGAGATATTCTCTAGCTTCACTCTCTTTGAGTGAGGATTTTTTAGCCTCACTGTATTGGAGCACGAATCCTCACTTTATTCGGGCGAGAGGTTACAAAATTCTCTCTCAAATAGGGCGAGAAGAACAAAACTCTCTCTTAAGAGAGTAATAGAATTGCCATCAAATTCTCATTCGTATTGGAGCGAGGATTGTGAGTCGTAGATTTTCAGTGAATAAGCTTAAAAACGCGGAGCTGCTCCGAAAACCGTGGTGTGAGTTAATGTCCCACGCTTCTATAGAAAGGACCCATTTTGTATTTCCAATTTTCCGACGGATTTCGCACCTTTGACTGGGCTACAAGGTTGACGAAGGAAATTCAACACATGTACAAGTGTGTGACGCATGACACACGCTCTCGTGCGGGGGTTTCCATGGCAGGGTGATAATTGCAGTCACGTGACACGGAGCGCGATGGACCAATATCAGGTATATCAGCAAGGGATAGGCCGCGCAGCGGGCCTGTCGACTCGTTCGCCCATACCGAAGCGCAGGAAATTGAAAACCAAGCAGGCCGGGTGGGGTGTGGCGGGGCGGGGCGGGGCGGGGCGGGGCTGGGCTGGGCGGGGCGGGGTGGGTCCGGGCCTTGTGATGCAACGGAGGTGTGTGTTTATGTCCAGCTTAACTGGAAGGCGAGGCGACGGGAGACGAGGCCCGGGTCCACGCGTCCTCGGTCTCTGGACCCTGCTGCGAGGCTACGTGCTGCACGGCTATGGTGCCTTGGCGTGGCCCGGCCCGGGTCAAGCACCCGGTCCAGGATGGACAAGAGACCAGTCCCACTTCCAGCCCCGCGACCATTTTGAAAAAAAAATAGGAAGGGAAAGAAAGAAGAAATTATTGCTTACCTATCATGCTGTAGAATCAAAAGCAATTTTTCTATATTTATTGTAGGGGTTAATGTGCTTCTTGGGTGACACGCGATTAATTTAAAATGTTGAATTCGAGGACATCTACAAGCGCAGCAGAGCACTGTGTCGGTGCTTCTCGTAATGAATTACAAAACGGTCACCGGCGTACCCAGCACGGCAGACCGTGAAGATAAGTTTAGAGACGCCTCGACTCGCCCCACCCCACCCCACGCCACCCCGCCCCGCCCCGCCCCGGCCCAGCCCGCCCTTCACTCGTCTGCGATTATCTCACGGGCACTGTTACAAAAAAGCAGCAGAGATGATGATGTCATGATAATTACCGTCCACCTGCGCATGGACCGTATGCAAATGCGCCCCTCATCCCGCCCATGCGCCACACACGCTCTCTCTCTCTCTCTCTCTCTCTCTCTCTCTCTCTCTCTCTCTCTCTCTCTCTCTCTCTCTCTTACACACGCACGCAGGCACGCGAGCGCGCAGGAGACGGCTGCACTGCAGCTGGGCATTCCCGTCGAGCTTGGGAGTACGGCGGGGTTGCCTATCTGAGAGTTCGCAGGCGCTCATGCTGCCAGGACAATATCAGTAGTATTTGTTCCATTCTTCATTTATTTCCTTATTCATTTTTACCATTCTTCATTTTTTCCATTCTTCATTTATTCCATTCTTCATTTATTCCGTTCTTCATTTATTCCATTCTTCATTTATTCCATTCTTCATTTATTCCATTCTTCATTTACTCCATTCTTCATTTATTCCATTCTTCATTTGTCCCATTATTTTTTATTACAATATTGAATTTTCCATTAATTCCATGCTGTTGTTTTGTGAAGGCGGGGTCAGAGCGCGCAGTGATGGTGTATACCCTACAGTGTGCCGTCTCGTTTCGCAGGCGCGGCCGCCTTCATCGTCCCCGAGGAGCTGGTGTCGTTCCTGTCCATCGTGTACTCCAACATCCCGCCCATCCGCAAGGGTAAGTACAGTCCGCCTTCTGAATCCGATGATCGCTCTCGCGCAATTGTCTTTTTCACTCTTTTGGGGCTCTGTGATCTCCGAGAAAGGGCACCGCCATAGGTGTGACAAGGACGGAGAAATGAAAACGATCTTCTGAATTTGACTGCGAGCAGATGCTCCCCGCTCGAGGGGAAAGCACCCCTGAAATGTTTTCACACGTCGTAATAATTCAGGAAAATTCGAAAACCATCACAAAAATTCACAGAGAAATTTTTGAAAAAAATTTCCACGATTTCGCAAAATTTTCTAATGAAAAGTACAGAAAAAATTCAAAAAAGGAAATTTTAAAAATAAGTAAGGGAAAATCACATATGCTCACCCAAATTCAGATTTGTTTACCTCTCATCCTCGCTGATCCTGTGGCCTTCCTCCTCTCGATCCCGAAATTATGTGTCGCGAAAACCTGTATCGACTTTCGCGAGTCTCCCTCCGCCCTCCGCCCTCCGCCCGGCTCCCGGCTGGCCGCTCGGAAAAATTCCGCGAGCAGCCGGAGAGAAACAAAACAAAAAAGACTATCATTTGGTCACCGAGTGAATGATTGATGTCGACCTGATGTCAATGATTGCGAACCGAATGTCAGCCACTGTCGCCCATTGATGCAACTTTGCCGTCGAAACGCGACGTTATACTCCCGTGAGACCGGTCCTTGCTGGATAGCCTCACCCCGTCCCGGCGAAAACACACCGAGTCTACCCCGTGGGGACTTACCCGCGTGTGAACATCGCGGATCAGTGGCCTGTGTCCGGGTAACCCACTTACCCGGCAGTAAAACTCCCGGGGCGCATAAGTTGTTGGTATTTTACCTCAGACGTGAGCAGTAACGTGGGTGTAGAGCCGCCTCTCCCCCCCCCCCCCCTCCCTTCCTCGACGAGTAGTTTCTGGAATGAGCGGAGGTTTGCCGCTCCTGGTGCCATGCCATGCCACTGCTAATCTGAAGCGATGGCAGAGGTGCAGCGAGGTTTGGGGCACGATGAAGACATAAAACATGCAGCCATGCATTTTGCAGCTGCCTCTTCAAAGTGAATGGCTTTCCTCCATTACTAGGCCCGTCGGGCTGGGCTGGGCGCGCACTGCCTTGTTTAATATCCATTCGAACACTTTCGCCGAGGCGCGCTGTGAGCGAGGTAAGGTGATGCGGGGATATGCATTATGAGAGTCTCGCAGCGCCGTGAGTCTCCCTCACACCAAGTTACACTAGTCGAGGCGCCGGCCGAGTGAGGTGGATGGCTGTCCAGGGATGAATTGAAAATTTGGAGCAGCCGCCGTCGCGTACGGCTGCCGCTTAGAGGGAGAAGGCAATGGACGCACGCAAGTGTCATATACACTTCTAGGTGCGTGAAAGTCCTCGCGTGGGTGCGCTTGAAAAGGTAAAGTTGTGATTTTTTCTCAGATGTTCGAATAATTTTGGGGACACGTGTGCAAATAGAGCACGTCGCATACCTATACAATTGTGCGACATTGACGTACTTTGAAGTGTGTGACATTGACACACCTACAAGTGTGAGACATTGCTACACCTGCAGGTGTGTGACATTGACACATACCTTCAAGCGTGCCACATTCACTCACCTGCAACTGATGGGGAAACAACTTTGAATTTTTGTGAATTTTTACTTGAATGTTTCCTAAACGTATGTAAAATTTCCCGAATTTTTGTAAATTGTTGTTAATTTTTATGAATTTATCTGATTTTTTAAAAACTTTCCTGAATTACGAGGTGTACAAAAATTTCCGAGTTGTTATCCCCTCGCCTGCTAGTTTGCGACACTTACGCACCTGCACGTGGGCGACGTTCACACGCACTCGTACAGGTGCACGACATAATTCACGCACTTGTGCGTCCCCGCAGGCACGGACTCCCGCGTGGGCGTGGGCTTCCGCCTGGGCCCGCACGCCGACGCGCAGATCGTCCTGGAGCTGGGCCCGCAGACCAACACGCGTCCGCTGGGCGCGGCGGGCGCGAGCTTCGGCTCGCCCTCCTCGTCCTCCAAGCGGCACGCCCCCGGCGGCGGCGGCGCGCTCCCGGACCCCCTGCAGGACAACGGCGTCCAGCAGCAGCAGAGCAACCCGGCGGCGGGCAGCTGGCTGTCGGCCTGGAGGACCTCGGTGAGGAGGCCGGCCCCGGCCCCGGCCACGGCCACGGGACCGCCGCCTGACGACGACCTCGCCAACCAGTCTGACCTCTCCTCCCCGGGCGGACCGGGACCTCTGCCGGTGAGTGGCTTGTGCTCATCGTACCCCCAGCGAGCGGTAGAAGTCAAAGGGGGAAACAACTCTTTTTCTTAGTGCACACTTGCCTTAAATTTCTCTGAATTCACCTGAATTGTCTCGGATTTTCCGAAATTCCTGATAACTTTAAATAATTGCGGATTTTTATTGATTTTTTTTTAAATCTTGGCTGTAGCTTAGAATTTTCTTTTTCTGAATTTCTTGGAATTGCGAAGAATACACAAGTTTTCAGTGTTGTTTCTCCCTCGAAAGGAGTTTTGCTCAACCGCTTGCTCAACCACCTGGTTCCTTAGTCAACGGCGCGGCGTGGTGTCCCCATTGAACTTGCATGCCTTGCCTCTCTTGACCGCTGAGCCGCTTCACGTTGGTCCACTCAATCACTGGCGTCTGCCTACCAAACCCCTTGCAACCACCAGCAGGCTGATTTTCGAGCAGAGTTTAATGGTGTCCTCTCTCGCTCGCTCCTCATGGCCCTGCCACATCAGTGCGACGAGGATAGAGAGACGAAACCAATGTGCGGGATCACCCACTGCTTCTCCTGCCGCAGGACCCGACCAAGCTGACGGGCGCCCCGCTGGTGTCGCACCTCCGGCAGCTGTACCGCGCGCCGCCCCCGCCGCCCCCGCCGCCCCCGGCCGCCCGCCAGCCCGAGCCTCGGCAACCACCTCAACCGGAGAGGCACCACCCGGGGCAGCGGCAGCCGGCGCGGCAACCGGGCGCCGTCTGGCCCAAGGTGGTGACGGCCAAGCCGTCCAAGTACAGCAAGGTGCCGGCCAGCGTCAAGACCGTCGGCAAGCAGCTGGCGACCACCACCTCCGCCGCCGCCGCCGGCGACCTGTCCGACGTGAGCTTGGACTAGAAGCCGTCCCTGCCCCTGCTCGGCCCCGCGCCGCGGCCGACTACAAGTCCGACTTGAGCCTGGACTATAGAAGCTCGCGGAGCCGTGCCAGCTGGGCCCCGCGCTGTGCCAACTACAAGTCCGACGTGAGCGTGGATTAGAAGCGCGCGGAGCCTTCCCAGCTCGGCCCTGCGCCGCGGCTGACGACAAGTCCGACGTGAGCGTGGACTTAAGAAGCTCGCGGAGCCGTCCCTGCTCGGCCACGCGCCGCGGCCCACTACAAGTCCGACGTGAGCCTGGACTATAGAAGCTCGCGGAGCCGTGCCAGCTGGGCCCCGCGCTGTGCCAACTACAAGTCCGACGTGAGCGTGGATTAGAAGCGCGCGGAGCCTTCCCAGCTCGGCCCTGCGCCGCGGCTGACGACAAGTCCGACGTGAGCGTGGACTTAAGAAGCTCGCGGAGCCGTCCCTGCTCGGCCACGCGCCGCGGCCCACTACAAGTCCGACGTGAGCCTGGACTATAGAAGCTCGCGGAGCCGTGCCAGCTGGGCCCCGCGCTGTGCCAACTACAAGTCCGACGTGAGCGTGGATTAGAAGCGCGCGGAGCCTTCCCAGCTCGGCCCTGCGCCGCGGCTGACGACAAGTCCGACGTGAGCGTGGACTTAAGAAGCTCGCGGAGCCGTCCCTGCTCGGCCACGCGCCGCGGCCCACTACAAGTCCGACGTGAGCCTGGACTATAGAAGCTCGCGGAGCCGTGCCAGCTGGGCCCCGCGCTGTGCCAACTACAAGTCCGACGTGAGCGTGGATTAGAAGCGCGCGGAGCCGTCTCAGCTCAGTCCTGCGCCGCGGCCAACTACAAGTCCGACGTGAGCGTGGACTATAGAAGCTCGCGGAGCCGTCCCTGCTCGCACCGTCCCGTGGGTGGAGTGGTGAACTCTTGTCTGTGATGAACTCGTATGGTGACGTCACGCCTCATCTCCGCACGTCTCGTATTTATTACCCGTATAAAAGGTGCCATACAGTGGTGCCACCGGCTGGGATGGCGTGCTCGCCATGTGCGTAGAGCATGCCGGCCGCTGCAATAGCGTTCTGCATTGTGTAGTTTTCCAACCGTTGTGGGTCGTTAGTTTTGAGTAAGAAGTTGTAGTACTATTAACGCATTCCGTGCGGAGCGTTTTTACATCCTCTAATTTAGTTCGGGACCGTGGTGACCACATGACGGTCATTCCGCATTCAGCGTGATAAAAGTAATAGTAATAATAATAATAATAAAAATTAAGCAACAATATAAGTTGAGAGTTTTCGATTAGGACGGCTCGACCGACAGCGCCGGGAGCGCTGAAGAGTATGCAACCCATACGGCTGAACTGCGAGACCAGCTGCCTACCCTGCAGGATGGGAGTCCAATAAGACACACGCTGACAACGTCCAAACACTATACCAACACAAACCCGCTGTTTCTTTTCTTTTTTTTTTATTTTTTGTTCCTTAAAAATAATTGACTTGTAACATTGAAATACTGGTGAGTGTGATTCGAAGGGAGAGTCACTTCAAAATTGTACGGCCCTCAAAAATATCGTTTTAAAAAAATCGAAATAAAATCAAGATGACAGGTACAGAAGAATCCGAAAAATCGAGAGCCAATGAACAAAAGAACTGAACAAATTTAAAAAGTCAGCAACTGGGGGAAAAGATGGAAATTTATCAAAAAATGAAAGAAATTTTCGTTAAAAAATCAACCTAAACATTAAAGTTAAAAATAACAATGAAAAATCAAAGGCATCGAAATTGTTGCACATATTTTGCATGAGTGATTCCCCCCTCGTTGTGAGTGTGCGCTAGGACAGCGAGAACACGGTGCGGACGGCCTCGGGGACGGGCTTGGCCTGCTTGCGGTAGTAGTCCAGGACGCCGTCGGCGAGCGGCGCGAAGTCGTGGTGCGTCGGGCGGCCGGCGGCGCGCTCTTCGAGCAGCGCGCGGCACACGGGCTCGGGGTCCTGGTCCGCGGCCAGGGTGTACTCCTTGCTGAGCAGCTCGTGCAGCAGGTCGGCGTCGAGCTCCTGGTGCCGCCGCTTGGCGTACGAGATGAGCGGCCTGACCTCGGCGCCGAGCACCTTGTCCACCACCAGGGCCACCAGCGACAGCGGGAGCAGCCTGTGGGGGTAAGCACAACGGGGAGGTCACTTCGAAAAATCATTTAAAAACATTAAAAAAAGGTCAAGAAGAAATATCTAGAGAACTATGAAAAATCGAGAGAAAATTAACAGAAAACCGAAATAAAATGGAAAAAATTTAGAAATGGGGGTAAAAGATCAAAATTTACCAGAGTGACAGAAATTATCATTTGAAAAATCAAAAGACAAATCAAAACAAAAAGTTGGAAAAAAATTTAAAAAATCAAAAGTTTTTAAAAAATAAAATCGTTGTACTCATTTTGTATGAGTGATCCCCCCTCGGGTGTGCACTGTGTGCAGAGCATGCGTGTCGGATGGGTCGCCTACCCGCACGGCGCGCGCCGCGCGCCGCTCCGCAGCCTTCTGACTGACTCCGAGGATCGCTCTAGCTCCTCCGTCCTTGTCACACTCATGGGGCATGCGACATGCGGCCCTGCCTTCCCCAACAGAGGGCACCGCGTGAAAAGGTGCGACAAGGACGGATGTACGAGAGCGATCTTCTGAATCCCCCGTCCGTCCACTGCGCGTCGCGCGTCCTACCTGACGATGTGGAGGACCAGGGAGAAGTGCGTCGGCACGGTCACCACCTGGTCGCCGCGGGCGATGGCCTCCAGGATGGTCTCCGCCGCCACCTCCGGGTCCATGAAGGGGACCAGTATCTTACCGATTCTGTAAAAGGTACAAAAAAGAAAAAAAATATGAGCGAGATGATAAGCTGTACATTGTGAAACCAAGTGTGCGACTGCTAAACACCTGTAAGTGTGCAGCTCCCAGTTTCACACGAAACAAGTGTTCAACCCAACAGTTTGGGGCAAAAGCAAATGTTCAACTCGCTAGCCTGTGTTTTCTTAAAAGTGTTCAACATGGTAAGCATTGCGGGGCGCAGTTGAATACTTGCAAGTGGACCACTACCACCGCGTGTTGAACACTTTCAAGTGCACAGCGTTGAGTTGAGCAGTTGTTATTGCACAGCTGTTGAGTCCAGTTATAAACAAGGCGCTGCAGGCTAACAAGTGTTGTACAGTTGCACTCTTGGTTTAACAGTGTACAGATGTAGAGAATTAAAAGGCAAAGTTCAAAATTGTGCTGCTGATGCGGTCTGACCGCCACTGCGATTTACTTGTTGTACGTGAAGCAGTCTACGAGCTGCTGGTAGGTGGCCATGAAGTAGGGCTTGACCGTCGTGACGAGGATGTCCTTGTGCAGGCCCGCGCGGTACAGGTCGTGGTACAGGCAACCCATGAAGCCTACGTGCACATATGAGGGATGGGTGCAAGGAATATGAGTACAGTCGAGACCCTAGTGTGAGAATGTCGCATACTTGGGGCTGCTGATTTCCATGCGTACACTTATCTTCCCATGAGTGAAATTCTCGGGAGAATTCACACCTCTTACTCTTGCGTTCAAGTGTGCGCCCGGAAATTGGCACACACACAAAATTTCACTCGAAAAATAAATGTGACATTCTCTGTTGCGTGACATATGTTTCTTTTCGTTCTTTCTTGAATATTAGCGTGCAATCAAGTTTTTTGGTACACCACCACTCCAGGCCGAACATTTCGATTCCAACGAGCATGCACATGATAGGGTTGTTATTGCAAAATAACGCATGGTAAAAAGTCTCAGAAATTCATCAACAGTGCTGTATCCTTGTTATGGTTCCCCGGAATCCTATCATATGTACGCCTGCTCGAACCGGAATATTCCGGTGGAAGTGATGGTGACCACGAAAATTGATTAATAAGCTCACTGTGATAGAAAATATTGTATAAAAGCATTAAAACGCGCGCCGTCCGTCACGTTTAAAATGTAACATGTCACGTCAAGAAAAGTAACGCATGTCACAGTTGTTTTTCCAGTGTTGCGACATCCCCCCACTCGCACACTCTTGGGCCTCCTCCGGTGTACAGCAGTGGTATCTCTGTGCAATGAAAACCCAAGTGTGTGAATGTTGCACACTTGTAAGTGTGCGAGCATTCATTCGTACACTCTTGACCCTTGACCGCGCAAACGTGGGAATTTTCCTAGGATATTCACACGTTTGAGTGGCCACACTACACTTACCCACACTGAACTGAAGTGTATATGAATGAATCCTCACACATCTACAAGTGTCCGACATGCACACATAGACCTTTTATCCAAAGCCGTTATTCGTACAGTCACCCAAAACTCGCAAGTTTTGTCCAGGGGCAAACACTTTATTGTGATCAAATTTCAAAATTTCGGCCACGGTGGTCGATGGGAAGAAACCATAAAAATCGACTACCGTGGCCAGAATTTCAAATTTCGATCACAATGAAGAGTTTGCCTCAGGAAACTATAAGCGCGCGGCGTTGCCAAATCGTTTGGATAAAAGGTCTATTTGGGTGGTGCTCACGTGTAAGGCCGGCCTTGGTCGCGGCGTACATGGAGACGAAGGGCGCGTCGGCCTCGCCGGCGACGGAGCTGATGGCGACGATGTGTCCGGAGGCGCGCTCCCGCATGTGCGGCAGCAGCGCCCGCACCAGCAGGATCGTGGCGCGGAGGTTCACGTCCAGGATCAGGTCCAGGGCGTCGTCGGGGACCTCCCACATCAGGCCGCCCTGCAGCTGGCCGGCGTTGCTCACCTGCGACACGGCCGGCACGACCAGCACGACGGCCTCCGTTTTCGTTTCTTCCTTCCTTCCACGCAGACACCTTAAGGGTGCGAATGTCGCCTCGGAATGTCGCTCACTTGTTATTGATGTCTAATTTTCGGGAAGGGGGGGGGGGAGGGGGCAACTTTGAATTTTAATGCGTAGATTTTGTGAAATTTTCAGAATTTTCGTATAATTTTTTGCTGCTTTGCATGAACTTTCCGAACATTTTGTTAATTTCTTAGGGTTTTCCTGGTTTTCCTCATTTTTTTTCTGCACTTCTCTGAATTTTAAACGAGGTGAACAAAAATTCTAGAGTTGTATCCCACTCTCTAATTTTCCATTTGCACAGTTCAACCGGTTCAACCACTTAACCCCGGCAAACATTATTTACACTCTGAAGGGGAGAAGGGGAGGGGGGGGGGGGAGTGCGAATGGAAATTCAGACACCTACAAGCGTGCGACATTCACACGTTTGGGACTGCAGTGTTCTTTGTAGGCGCGTATTTTTACTTTCATTTTTTTTTTTGTCGTCTTCAGTCGTAATTAGTGTGCTGGTATGCCCGGAGCGTGGAAGCAGTGCGGACCTAAGGATGAAAGCGACCGTGAATATGATAGCTGCTTGTTTTCTGTGTTTTTCTCTCTTTTTTTTTTTTTTCATGTGCAGATGAATTTGCTGGCTGGTGGAACGCAAAATGCTTCTCGCCTGGTTCTTTGCATCTCGTTATAAAGAGTTCAGTTTGCGTTTGGGGTGCTGAAAATACTGGCTGGAAAGGTTGACGATCTCGGGCGCACTCTACCTGGCAGCACAAAGGATCACGCGGTGATGAAAGAAAACAAAATAAAAAGAAAAGAAGGACGCACACTGAAAAACAAACAAATCAGTTTGTCAGTTCGGCGCTGGCTGCGCTGGTGCCCGCGCGCCCCTGGCCCCGGCTGTGGCGTGGTGCGGTGTGAGCTTGACTTAATGGGACGCCGTACGCTCCGCGCAGTCAGGAAGTTAAGTCCCATGACAACTTCGGATTCCGGCGCGAATCGTCTGTACGTCAGTACCGTTTTTGCTTACCCCCCCCCCCCCTCCGTCCCCCCCGCCCGACTGTTGACAACTTTAGCGCAAGCCTCACCAGGATGTCGACGTGTCCGAAGTCCGCGATGACGGTTTTGACGAGGGCGGCGATGTCGTCGCTCTTGCTGAGGTCGGCGGTGTAGGCCCTGGCCTCGGCGCCCGTCTCCCGGACGACGGCGGCGGCGGTGGCCTCGTTGGGCTTGGTGGCGACGTCCACGCAGGCGAGGCGGCAGCCGCGGCGCGCCAGGCCCAGCGCGAACAGCCGGCCCAGGCCGCCGCCCGCCCCCGTCAGCTGCGGGCATGGGCAGGAAGTGAGTCGCGGTGAGGGGTGCTTCTCTATCAATTCAAGCATACACCGATTTTTCTAATTTTTTTTTTTTAAAAATATTTGTTTTTTGTATTATTTTCTGCTTTTTTCCGATTTTTTTTTACTGATTTTGTTTTATGGTGTACATTGATTTTGTTTAGTGAAGGACCCCTCGCCATGAGGGGTCGAACGTCGAACGTCAACTCATTTGCACCGTGCACCGAGGAATGGTTAACATTGCTGGGAAAGTTGACAACTATCAAGCGAATCGCGAATCGCATGTGTTGTACGCAAGCAATCTAATTTAAAATTAAAGAATTGAATCCACACCGACTTTCTCGGCGCATACTGATGGGAACGTAAATTTTTCTGGATTGCGCTGACGATGCGGCCAAGCTCCACCTTGGATAAGGGCAAAAAAAACTTTGCCCTTATCCAAGGTTCCACCAAATGAAACTAAATTTTGTCGTATTGAATTTAGACTGTATTTGAAGTGCATTCATTCTATTTTTGATTTTATTCTATTTTTGATTTTATTTTTGATTATGTTCGCATGACCCGCTCCACCTGGCAGCGGGTGGCAGCAGCGCGCTCTGGCGTCCCGTCGAGGACTGACGGCGGCCGGCGTGCGCAGCGCAGGCGTGCGCACGGGAGGAGAAGCAACAAAACAGTAAGGTTAGTCTGTGGGGTGAAAACAAACAAAGTGAAATGTGCGGCGTGTGCAGGCGTGTGTGCGGTCCAAGTGCATCTGAATATTTTCACGGAGGGTCACCGTCATCGCTGCGCTGCCCGTCGGCGGCGTAGCCGACGAAATCAGAATGCGAGGTAAGTGGGAGCCATGCATCAAAGCTGATGAGGGGACAGCCGTCGGAGGGTGACTGGAAATCTGCCGAGCGAAAACAACATAGTGAGGTTAGGAGAACGGATGTCTCCGTCTCCTCCTCGCAGGGGGAAAAAAAAAAAGTGTCCGGGAGAAGAAAGCTCGGCGTTTTGACTCCGGCCGGGTTGGGAGTGGTCCTTGACGAATTTGGTATACCCGGACCGGGCGCAGCCTGAGCCTGCCGCGTCTGGTTCGATTCCGAAGATCGCTCTCGCGCCTCTATCCTTGTCGCACTCGTGAGTCTGCCACCCCCAACATGGGGCACCGCCATAGGTGCGACAAGGACGGTGGTACGAGAGCGTTCTTCTGAATCAGTCGGCTAGGGTTGGACGCGGCTCCGCGCCGAGCCTGGCCTGCAGACCGATTCCGCACAGTGCCCCAACGGGGGTTGTCCCATGAGTGCGACAAGGACGGAGCTACACAGAAGGTATAGGAGAACGATGTGCGGAATCAGTCGGCTGGCGTCAGGGTCAGGGTCCCACTTCACTGGACGGGTTTCGTTTTTATTTTTGGGGGATTCCGTTGGCCGTCGCGTCCCGAGCCCAGCGGGCAGGGCTGCTAGTAGTCGTGGCGAGGATTAATAAGCCGAATAGGCCAGTGTGTCGGCGGCCGGGCCGGGGCGAGAGTGTGTAGCTGAGTGTGTCCGCGAGTTCTTGTTCCGAACAGTAGCGTGATTCCGCACACTGGTTTCGTCTCTCTCTGTCCTTGTCGCACTCGTTGAGGGAGGCCACATTACTGAAGGCTGTTCGGAGGCAGACTGCTTCTCCTCCCGTCAGGTTCAGGTTCCGAGGACCGCTCTGGCACGAGGGGGTCCTCCTCCTCTCTGGTAACGTTGTGTACATTTAATTTTGTCCGATAAGTACTGGTCATAACATTCCAAAAATTCCCATTTTCGTTGTTTTTATTCAATTTCTGGTTTTCCCTCAATATTGTAATTTAAACAAAAAAATAAGAAAAAAAAATCAAAGAAAAATAATCAAAGTTTTGTTGAAAATTTTACCGAAAGCTGTTGGTAATGACTGGGTAATCAGAAATCGTGCATTTCTGAAGCGAGTGATGGGATGGGCCCCTCGCTCTGGCGCCGCTGTCCTTGTCGCACTCATGCGGCCCCGCCGCTTCGCCAAAGGTGCGACAAGGACGGATTGGTACGAGAGCGATCTTAGAAACCAGACGGCCGGTACAGTTAATTCCGACGGGGACTCTTCTCCGCACTTCGGCTAAACCAGGGACCTCCTATCACTTCGAGATCGTGGGGGTGTGCTCTCTGTCTGTGTCCCGCACCAACGGTCGAATAAGGGGAAAAGAGAGACAGATAGAGAAAAAGAGACACACACCTCCGATTCCCGAAGGGAGAAGGCCCTGCTGGGCCAAGCCAGCCACGTAACAGCTACCGACCCTCCCGATCCCTAATCACAGCGACCCCGCTAACCTCACCGCGACCCTAACGACCCTCCACCGCGACCCTCCGACCCCTAACCAAACCTCACCGCGACCCGTGCACGAGTCGGGCAGCTAATCGCATCTCCGCTGCTGCATAAGTCTGGAAGGATAATAGCACGTATTAGTGATAGCGTGCCTGCGAGCCGCCCGCCTCTCTGTGATCGGAAACCTGTCGGTATCCAATAACACGAGCGCGTGCGCGGAGTTATGGGTCCGCGACGCGTGGCGCCGCCGGGGCCGGGGCCGGGGCCGGGGCCGGGGCCGGGGCCGGGGCCGAGGCCGGGGCCGGGGCCGGGGCCGCCTGCGACCCGCGCCGCCGTCCTTGTCGCACCTGCGGCGGAGCCCTATGTTGGGGACGGGCGAGGGGGAAATCACTTCGATAAATATTGTATGGCCCCCAAAAAATCACTTAAAAAATTGAAGAAATGTAAAGAATAAAAGTCAAGAAGAAATATACATAAAAAAATCGAAAAATTGCGAAAAAAAAACTAAGAACTCACAAAAAATGAAAAAGCCAGTAATTGGGGAAAACGATAAATAAGAGTATCAAAAAGTGACATAAATTTACTTTGAAATTTAAAAAAAAATTCTAATTAAAGGGAAAAAAAATAATAGTTCACATTTTGTATGAGTGATTCACCCCCCCCCCCTCCCCCTCGGGGACGCCAGGGCTCCACGAGTGCGACAAGGACGGAGGTGTGAGAGCGATCTTCTTCGGAATTCTACGCCAGCCAGAGGTGATTCCGAACACCGTTTTGTGATCTCTCTCTCTCTCTCTCTCTCTCTCTCTCTCTCTCTCTCTCTCTCTCTCTCTCTCTCTCTCTCGCTCGCTCTCGCTCTCGCTCTCGCTCTCGCTCTCGCTCTCGCTCTCGCTCTCGCTCTCGCTCCTTATGGCCGCGCCTTATGAGTGCGACAAGGAACGAGCGACGAAACCAGTCATGCTACTGGTGGGCGGGCAGCCTGGGTGGCGAGGGTGACGACGTTTCATTACTTTTTATCCGGAGGATGTTGTCGCGAATGTTGTAACATTTGATGAACCTTTCAAGAGCTTTGTAGTCCGTCACGCGGAACATCGAATCTCAATTAAATCTTTTGCACGGGTTCGGCACATTCTTTCTTCATCCGTCTCTGATTGTGTTCAGCTTTGAAAGGGAAAAAAAGCGATCTTAAGCGAAGCGGGATTATGCAATGACCGCTGCACATGGCTGCGGCGTACTTGCGTACAGAATTCTCGATTTTTTGATTTTTTTAAAATGTTGTTTATCAATATATAGGTCTTCGAATTGCAACACGTTTTGATCCATGTGACCCTCCAGGCGGCGAAGTGCTTATCTCAGTCAGTTGACAGTAGTGGGGTTGGGTGAGAGAGAGACCTGGCTTCTATGATTTGCAATCACCATGTTGCAAAAAGTTCACATACGGGTGTCATTTGCGTAGAGAACTGTGATGCACACCGCGTGTGATTCATCACCGGGACAAGAAAAAAGGAAAAAAAGAGTTGTGAAAAACCTCGTAGCTATCAACTCCACCACCGTATCCATATCGCCCTCGGCTGCCGCACCCATTTTTTTTTTTTAAAAATTTTTGGTAGGGAATTGCGCTCCGACTTTGCCTGAATTTGGGCAATAGGCGACACACGCGTCCTAAGTGTGGAGGGCTCTGTGATAGCTGCAGCAGCCGATGCCAACCCGATCACCAGAACTGCGTCATTCTCTGCACGCCACGCCCCGCCCCATCCCGCCGCACCACACCACACCACACCACACCCCGCCTCGCCCCACCCCGCCTCGCCCCGTCCCGCCCCGCCCCGTCTCGGCCCGCCCCGCCCCACCCGCCCCGCCCCGCCCCACCCCGCCCCGCCCCGCCCCGCCCCGGCCGGCGACTTTTTCATTCCGACTCCTGCCTCTCGCGGGGCGGTACCGCCGGATTGCCGGTCGCGCGTGCGGTCTCCCTCTCTCTCTAGTTCTCTCCTTCTCTCTCTCTCTCTTTCTCCCGCTGCACCTATGATCACGGAGATGCTCGATGCCTTCGGTGAGTCTCAGTTTGGCTGCCGAGACGCAAGGTCGTGTCCTCGCCCCGACCCACCGACCCACCCCGACCCGACCCGCGCCACGGCCACGGCCAGCTTGTCCTCCCACGTGCATCAGAGTCGTGCCCGAGCCCGCGGCGCTCGTCCCCCCGGAGGACAACCGGGTCGTCCGGCACCTCGACTCGGTCGCTTATAGAGGGTAGCACCCTGTCGACGGGCACCCCGTCCGAGTGAGCACTCCGCCAACGCCGACAGGCACCTTGTCTGGGTGAGCATCACGTTAACGCCAACGTGACGGGCACCCCGCCATCGCCGACGGGCGTCTCGTCCGAGTGAGCACCCCGCTCACGCCGACTGGCAACCCCCCCATCTCCGACGGGCACCTCGTCCGGTTGAGCACCCCTCTAACGCCGACAGGCCGGGCACCCCGCCATCGCCGACGTGCACCTCGTTTAGGTGAGCACCCCGCTAAGGTGGACGGGCACCGCGTCCGAGTGAGCACCTCGCGAACGACGACGGGCATCCATTCCGGGTGAGCACCCCACTAACGCCCCGCGAGTGAGCACCTCGCCAACGCCCCGAGTGAGCACCTCGTCAACGCGGACGGAGACCTCGCCATCGCCGACGGCCACCTCGTCCGAGTAAGCAGCACTCCGTTAACGCCGACGGGCACTCCGTCAGGGCCAGCAGCCCGCCATCGCCGTCGGGCACCTCGTCCGAGTAAGCAGAACTCCGTTAACGCCGACGGGCACTCCGTCAGGGCCAGCAGCCCGCCATCGCCGTCGGGCACCTCGTCCGAGTAAGCAGCACTCCGTTAACGCCGACGGGCACTCCGTCAGGGCCAGCATCCCGCCAGGGCCGGAGGGGAGCGACCCCCTTGCACCGCCTGCGTCCTCGGCCACCATGTCGGAGAGGGACGGCGACATGACGGGGCCCCTGGTGCACCAGGACCCCAGCCCGGCGACGGGCGCGCGTCGCCTGAGCGCGGAACTGTGCCGCTGGCTGCTGTCTGCGCACGTCCCGGAGCTGGGCAGCAAGCGCGTGCACCTCAACCTCAGCTACGCGGAGAAGGTCGACGGCGGCATCATGGTGAGTGCGGTGGCGGTACGTCCTGAGGACAGCGCGGCGTGGCGGTGAGCGCGGGGAGAGTCATGGACAGCGTAGCGGTGATCGCGGTGGAAAGTTCGTGAGCGGCTAAGCGGCGAGGCCTGGGCACTGGGAACGCTCCCTCCCTGACCATAGCACCCGGGCACCCGGCCACAGTCTTTTGTCCGCATAGGATCGGGCCGCCGGGTAGGTAGGCAACCCAATATTAACCTGCGCGTTGCGGGACTGCCTAGCCCGGAGTCTGCAGGCGGAATGCCCAGCCGGGCTCGCCAGGCCGGCGCGTGGTCGTTTGCGGGCGTGACAGGCGTCCGAGGGGGAAAACTCATTCAGAGAAATTTAGAAAAAAATCAGAAAAATTGAGGAAAGTTCAGAGAAGTTCAGAAAAATTCAGAGAAATTAAGGGAAATTTTGAAGAGTTCACAAAACTTCAGGTAAAAGTACAGCAAAAATTCACAAAAATGAAATTAAAAGTCACAAAAATTCTCGAAAATTTTACAAGTCACAAAATTTGAATTTTTGTTTCAAAATTCTGAGTTTCTGCCCCCTTCGCAGGCGTCGCGAGGATCATACTTGGTCGTTTGCGATCGAGCGCGATGCCCGCAATCGGTGCTCCACGCGGGATGACCCTCGCTTGGCACCGCCTCCCGAAACCGACCGTCCAGGTACGGCGTTGCCAAGCACGACCCTCGTGACCTTCATGCCCGCAAACGATACAACGCCCCCTTGGACTGGGGTCAAAAACCGTACTACCCGCGCCGCGATCTCCTTGAAAATACAAAATCTCAACGCAGAATTGATAATAACACTGAAAAATATCCTCGCAAATTTACGACATTTTTTGTAATTTTGATTTACAAAATATGTCTTGTATGCCTATTCTTGCTCGTCGGTTAATTCCAAGTCGATAGGGAGTGTGATTGTAAATTTACGATTTGACATTGTAATTTTACGACTTTAATCATGGAAAATTTTCCCTTAACCCTTACGAGTATTTTTCACAGTGAATAGCAGATGATACAAGTCAAGATTAGTTTTGTATCACAATTTTTTTCTCAAAATTTCATTTATGCACAATTATCCACAAAGGCGTTCAAGTGAACGCACAAATTTGTGCAAAAGGTTTGATCGATTAACTTTGTACCAATAAATTATACAATTCTAGTGAGAGTGCCCGAAGTGGTGCGCGCACAAATATGTGTCAAAGATTTGATTGTTTAACTTTGTACAAATAAGTATATAAATTTAGTTTGTGTTTTCGCGGTTTCGTGATGTTTCTTCCCTCTGCTCTCCTAGGCTGGGCTAGAGAGTCTAGGTCGGCTTCCCCTCCTCCAACCCCCCGCCGACCCCCCCCTTCCGGGGGGGGGGCGACGCCGAAACACGTGCGTTTGACGTTTGTAAGCAGCGATCACTTCTTTTGCGACCCGCGATCTGGCCCCCAATAGGCCAATAGGCGGGGATTTCCCTTGATTGTCGCACTGTCGGGTATTGAAGAGCTTCGGCGCGGGACGGGGTGGGATGAGGCGGGGCGGGGCGGGGCGGGGCGGGGTGGGGCGGGGCTGGGGTGGGGCGGGGCGGGGCGGGGCGGGGCGGGGCGAGTCGAGGTGGTGCACTCGGCCGTATCAATTAGTATCTGATTCAGCTCTAGTGCACCGCTCGGCCGCGGCCGCTAGCCTCACTGCACTGGCCGCCGCGCCCCCAAGGTTCTCTGCGCGCACCGGCCTCACCGCCTGCCTACACTTAGCGCTTATAGCTTCCTCGTCGGCGTATAGCATCTCCTTCAGACAAGAAACCACACTGAGCAAATTATGAAGGGGGAAAAAAACATATCAGAATTTTAGTGTACACATTTTTATAAATTGCGTTAATTTTTGTGAATTTTTATTGAATTCTCGTGAATTTCCACTTGAATTTTTCCTTTTTTGTTTGAAGTCTCCAAAATTTGGCTGGGTTTTCCTGATTTTTGTTTCTAATTTCTCTGTATTTCCCTGAATCTTCCTTAGTTATAAGCTGTACAAAACTTTCAGAGTTGTTTTCCCCTATGGCAAGTCGCAAGAAGTCCCACGCACTGCTCAATAAAGGAAAACGAACAAAGGCGTCTCGTGGGCACTTACTCCTCTCTTATATTTTGAAAAGTGTATTGTGACTTGATTAACTCTGTCAAATCGTTCACGAGAAGTTTTTTTTTTTTTAAATTATTATTATTATCATCCTAGCATGTCCATGGGCGTGCGGGTGATGGTCACGGGCGGCGCAGACTGGAACACTTTTAAGTCGCACGGGATCCCCTGTACACTACACCCGCAGGTGTGATATTATTAATAGAAATCATCCGAAAATAAACATCGCCGCCCTGTTTTCCTTGTTCGTCTGGAGCAGCGGGTGTAGTACAGAGTGAGTCGGCACTTGGGTGTGAGCCAGGGCCAGGCTACACTGAACACACAAGTATCACTTGAGCACATGTGCGAATGAAAATGGAAACACCTGCAGGCGCGCAACATTACTCCTTTGATGCTCTGTTGTCCGTGGTGGTTTGCAATCCGTCGGATACTTGGCTGTCCCCGAGGGGCGGATCAGTCATAGCGTGTACATGACTTTTTTATCTTTTGACTTTTAGGCACGAAGTAGCCTTACAGTTTCGTCGGCGAAAGCATTTTGATCAAATTCGGCAGATAGGTAGAACTAAATGTAAGTTAGTGGCAATTTTTTTTTTTTTTTTTTTTTTTTTTTTTTTTTAAGTACGATCTAAAATCGCCGTTTCTATGGGAATACTCGACTTCTTTTGATTGTCTTGATTTTTCAAGAAAGTAATGAAAAATTTTGAAACTTTTTGATAATTTTACATTCTTTTTCTCCCTATTTCTGACTTTTTTCATATTGATTTTCAGTTTTTATTTTATTTTTTTCTCTATGCAGGTTATGGATTTTTTTAAATTTTTTTCTTGATTTTATTTTTAAGATTTTTTCCCTTTTTAATTTTTAAAATGATTTTTTTAAGTGATTTATCCCCCCCCTTCCCCCTCAACCGTACCCGACTACCTTCCGTCTCTCTCTCTCCCCCCTCTTGACACATGTCTTGACACACGCATGCGAGTGAGAGAGCACACTGCAAACCCTGGAATCCGTTTTCTCACCCAAAATGGGAGAGGACACTTTTCCATGCTTAATTGGAGTGAGAATTTTTAACCTCACTCTTTTCGAGCGAGATATTTTTTAGCCTCGCTCTATTTGAGTAAGTATGTTTTAACCTCATTTACTTTGAGCACGAATTCTCACTTTATTAGGGCGAGGTCTCAAAACTCTTTCTCATAAAGAGCGAGGGAAAAAAATTCTCACTCTCCAGAGAGTAATAAAGTTGCCCTCAAATTCTCACTCGTGTGGGGGCGAGAATAATTATGACTGGTAGATTTTCAGTGCAGATGGACACACTATAGACTTTGCACTGACCAGCACGACCTTGCCCCTCAGGTCCCGCTGCGGGCGTGGCCGGAGTGCGACGGCGGCGGCGGCGACCAGGACGGCGACGACAGCGGTGGCGACCAGCAGCATGACTTCCACCACCTGGACGCGGTGCGCCGGGGCTCGGTGGCGCTCGGCCGCCAGATGAAGGAGTGGCAGGTGAGGAGGCGGAGGAGGAGGAGGAGGTGGAGGAGGCGAGGCAGGCAGGCGTTCGCGGCCGGGCGCGCGCTCCGATCGACTGACCGACGCGACGCCGGTCGCTGGCCGCCGGCCGCCGGCCACCGCGCGCCGGCATGCCGCCGGCCAAACCCGCCCCGCGGCCCCCGGGTCGTAGGCAGCTTCACCTTGAAACTGCAAACATGGCAATAAGATCACCCTTGAAAACAACAACAACAACGATCAGCCTGATTTTTTTTTAAACATTAGTGGGGAATGATGTAAGAGTGCTAGTCTCCCCTCACTCGCCAACGCCCGCACACTTACGGGCTGTGTACTATTTTGTGCATAACTACGTACAACTGTGCTCATACGTAACCGAGGGGGCATGCACTCGCGTAATAGTCGGGTCACTCTAACCGTAAAAAGGTGTAATAGTATGTGTAATGTGTAATAGAAGAGTTATGGCCAAAATTCTCCATAATTTACACATTTTTGAGTCGTTTTAGGCTGTTTTTGCCCGTTTGCCTGACTTTGGCCAAGTCTATAAATTCTCGGAGCGTAATACAGCGTGGTAGACGTAATAGTCGGGTCTCAGATTTTAAGAGTGACTGCCCCCTCGTACGTAACTTACGCACAATATTGTTACAAAATTACGCACAATATCGTGATTTTGTACATAAATTACGCATAATTTCGTACGCAGTTATGCCCAAAATACTACATAGCCCGTTAGTGTGCGAGCCCAACTCGCGTTCAACTCGCGAAAACTCGCATTCAACTCGCGAAAACTCGCGTCGACCAGCGTTCACTCGCAAAAAACTTGCGTCAACTCGCGAAAACTCGCGCCTATTTCGCGAAAATGCGACAAACTCGCCAACTCCTTGGACACCTATTTTGGGAGTAGGGGGAACCCTCGGCTAGTGTACCCCACGGTAAAAATAGTTTCTTGTATTTCAAGATCTTTCTTGGATCTTATGGAGAACACCAATGGACATACAAGACAGATCTTGAAATACAAGAAACTATTTTTATCGTGCCTACCTAAGGGTCAAGGGTCCCGCCCAATCACCGAAAGGGTGTGGATGAAAAGAGCTTCACGAGTATTGACGAGTATCCACGAGTATTGGCGAGTGTCATACGAGTTTAATTTTCTTATTTTTTGCGCAAGTATTGGCGAGTCACTCGAGAGTGATTTTTTTCACGTGTACAATGAGTATTTTAGTGGGGGAGCCCCCGAGTCTACGGTGCAACGGAAAACGCATGCAGTGTGAATAAGGATTCGTACTTTCTCTGCGTTCATCGACATGACATATTGAAGAAATTCGTAATTTTCTTGTGATTATTGCGTGCGTGTTTATGCCAAAGGTTTTCAGCAAACTGCTTGTGTGTACTGAAATATGTACGCTCTGCAGTATTTACTGTATATACGTGGCCAAGTACACACTATTTCCATTTCCATAATACTCCGTAGTATATATGCAGTAAATAATGAAAACCTATGGTTTTCCATACCACGGTAGCCTAGCACTCTCATGTGCTGCATACATTTCTTTAAAAAAAAATAAAAAAAAAAAAATCACGGGCGCGTAGTGGCTACACTGTGCCGTGGCGCCTGTCGGTTCGCGAAACCCATCCAAGCTGTGGTGGTTGCCTAGCTGCCTCACCCTCCCCGCGCCCCGCTGTTGGTGGGATCTGGTGCCGGGTATGCAAATGCAAAGCTTGAGCGCCGGCGTGCTGCCTCGCCAACGTGGGTCCGTAACACCGGATGGGCGCCTGAGCCGTCGGGGATTATACGAGTACAGTGCTGTATAGGAGTACAGTGCTGTATGAGCGGCACTGTACGGCCAGTGGCCAGGCCATGACTTCAGTTGCATGTATGCGTAACGTCTACACTTTCTAAATACCACCCTTATAGGAGAGCGAGAAATTTTCTCTCACTCTTTGAGAGCGAGGTTTGGTTTCCTCGCTCGTTTAGAGCAATCGTCTCAAAAATCTTGCCCTCTAAATTGTGTGAGAGTTGCGGAATCTCACCCTTTTTGAGTGAGGATTTCTATCCTTTTATCTCACTTAATTTGAGTGGTATTATGGATTCTTTCCCAACAACAGCGAGGCTCCCGAAATCTCACCTAAACAGGGCAAGAGGAAAATTCTTGCTCTTTTTATATGAGACATATCAGTCTGGCATTTGCAGTGTGTATCTGCCCTGTTGTTAAACACATTCAGGGGGCGACGACCGTCTCTCAAGTACTTTGGTCATTAGCGTGTACAATTATTTTTATTTATTTTTTCAGAGCAAATTACGTCAGATTTGTTTACAGATTAATTTTTTTAACCTACCACTTTATTTTAACTACCTGTCTTTCACTGTTCTCAATTTTTCTGGTCATTATTTTCATTTTCTCCCCAAGATACTTAAGATATTCTTAATTATCTCTGTTGAAACAGCAGAAAAAGAAAAGTTTGAGTTGCCAACCGCTCGCGGAGGGCCAGGCCAAGGCAGGCGTCGGGGTTATTTGCACGCCTGGACGTCATATACGCCTCGCCCACCTGGAGACGCATTCTTTTGCATAAAATTGTCGCGCATCAACGTCGCCGGCAACTTTTAATTGCCACATCAGGCGCGCGAATGTCTGTCTGTAAGCTGAAACACTGTAACGGATATTAATGGCGTGTGCGGCGGGGATAAGAGATGATGCGCTTTCGGCGATGGCAGGCGTGACAAAAAGCTTCTGCCTCATCACCCCGGTCCCGGTAACTTTGTGTACAAAGTCGCCACTTAAGGCCACCACCAGCGAGTGTCGTGTCGCCATGTGACTCTCGCCGGGTCTAACACGCACGCAGTTCAGAAGCGCGCGCGCGGGTGGATGCGCTGCGCTTACGCAGCGCTTGGAGACGCTTGTGAGAAAGACAGAGACAGCACGTTGCGCAGCCGCCAACCTCTGCATGCTGAACAGAGTGCGCACACCTCTCGGCAACACTGTGAAAAATACTCGTAAGGGTTACGGGAAAATTTTCCATGATAAAAGTCGTAAAATTACGATTTGAAATTGTAAATTTACAAGCACTCCCTATCGACTTGGAATTGACCGACGAGCAAGAATGGCGAAGAATGGGCAGTCGTAAATTTACGACATATTTTGTAAATCAAAATTACAAAAAATATAGTAAATTTACGAGGATATTTTTCACAGTGAACAGTTCAGTCAGGATATTTTTAAAAAAAATGTCAGGAAAAAAAATGGAATTCGTGGCAACCCTGGGTTCTTCTACAAATAATATTGTCGAATTGTACAAAAAATTCTGTGCAACCGTAATCGGACCATAATTAGAAATTTCCTTGTATTACAAAATTTTTTCTTTGAATTTCAAAGATTTTTTCTTTGTATTACAATGAATATTTTTGGCTTTGGATAACGGTTGCACAAAATTCTCTGTAACACAAGAATTTTTTTTTTGTAAGAATTTAAGAGTGTTGGCAGAACCTGATCGCAAAGGGGCCCCCCACCACCAAGGAGGGGCCCACCACTATGGTAATCATGCGTATTCGATGTTCGATAATCACCGGTAATCGCATCCTCAGAATTTATTTTTTCGTTATTTTTCACGCTGTGTGAAAACTGTCGGTAACCTCTGGTGGTCGGTAAAGCTGTGTGTACGCTCCTCGACCAAGTGATGGACCCCTTAACCGCCGCCGAACTGCGGGCGTTTAAGTCTCGGCTGGAAATCCAAGTGTGTGAATGTCTCTCACTTCTAGGTGTATGAGGATTCATTGACACACTTGGCCACTCAAAGCTTTGGTAAAGTTGCACGCGAGTGGCGCCAAGTGAACGAAATGAATCCTCGCACGCCTACAAGAGTGTGCGACATAATTCACACGCTTTGGGTCTCCAGGTTACGATGAGGTGCCGACACCTGTGTAAGTGCTCCCGGGGGTCCACTAATCACAGATGAAATGCACCGTAGCCCGCGCACACGGCTCACCTCTGGCGATGTCCAGGAGGTCCAGGAGCTGCGGACTCTTTTATTTATGGACTCCTCTTGTTTCACCGGTACCTGCCTGCTTGCAGCCTCTTTGGCGAGGCTTCAGGAGTTTAATTGCCTGGCGCTGACGACAGGCTCTGCGCGCGAGCGCGCGGGGTTGCAGGCGGCAGTGGCCCCCGGAGACGTGTCACGTGTCACTCACCCACACGTGACTGATTTCTTTTTCACACTCTTGCGGCTGACTCGTGATTCGAGTACCGCCGGGCGTTTCATAAAAGACGCAGGTCACAGTAAACCGCATATATTTGTGGGCTTGTAAGTGTGTACTATGGCAGGTACACGGCAAATAAGTGCTCTGCAAATCTTAGTGTGTAGTAGTTTGCCACTTTAAACTTAGAAATTCTTGTACCGGATACAAGAAAATTTTCCATGACAGGTCTTGTACAATTACAATTAATTTTGTATTTTTTTTTTTTTTTTTTTTTTTTTTTAACTATACGTATCAACTCAGAATCGATTGGTCATAAGAAAAAGTCGAAAAGCGTGAAGTCGTACATGTACGAGACATGTTGTACAAAGTGAATTACAAAATATATTGTAGATCTACGGAAAAATTTTCACGGTGACTGCAGAACTCTTTAGTTCTGCACGTGTGCAACTGCTGAACTCTCTATTTGGTTTTTAGTGCAGAACTAGAGAGTTCTGCACCTGCAAATGTAGAACTAAAAAGTTGTGCACTTGTGTAACTGCAGAACAAAAAAGTTCTGCACGTATAACTGCAGAACTTTAGTTTTACAGTTTAAAGTGGCAAACTACTACACACTTAGATTTGCAGAGTGTGTACTATGGGAAGTTTGCGGCAAATAAATGTGTGCTTGCAAGAACACAATTCGGTTTGCAGTGTGCAGGCGGGTTTGCCTACCCGATCTCCCCATAAGGCGCCAAAGCCCCTTGGGTAGGCATACCCTCTCGCACCTGCGTCTTTTTTGAAACGCCCCGGTATCCTCGCAGATCGCAACCATTATCTTATCGCGACGAGTGCGGTGTATCGGTATTCGCACACCCGGGCTGGTGTGCACAGTGCACAGACGAGGGACCCTTGCACCGGGGCTGTTTCGGAGTAGTGTTGGTGGTCGGACGCGGGCAAAGGGTCCAACCCGTGTGTCTCTCTCCCTCAGGCTAGCGTCAGCACTGTGAGAAAAAACTACAATTTAACTACAGTTTTTTACCGTTATTTCGAAGTACAAGAAAATATTGTACTAAAATTGTACCCGGTACAGGGTAAATTAGTGATGTTCGGGAACGAAAACCGTAAACCGTTAATTCAAAACCGTTGTTTAGTTGTATGAGGTACAGTTTTTCTCACAGTGAGGTTAGAAGATAGAAGACAAAAGATGTTAGGCTAGGCTCTTGCCAGCCCGATTCGAGGGGGCCACTCCCGTAATCTTATGTGTACAATTCCAATAGTAATCCCTCGGTGTGTAATCCGTGCTGTACTTAACCAAATTTTGAAGAATTATCACTAAATTCCACCTATTGTTCTTGTTTGATGGTATTTGCTCCAGAAAATTATGTGCAATCCCACAAAATTCATGTAACCCTGTGTACATTTTAAAGCGGTCCCTCGGCCCGATTTCCAACAGTATTTGAGAAGATGCTCAGGTGCGGGCGGGTTGGCCTACCCCAGGTAGCTGCAAACCCACCCGTACCTGCATTTATCCTGAAACACCCGCTACTCTTGCCGGCGTAATTCCGCAGGTTCGGCTTTTCGCGTGAGGTGACCGAGGCCCCATGGATGAACAGTAGGGCCCGAGTGTTTGCAATCGGTCGGATACTGGCTGTACCTGATTGTCTTTTTCCGTCTTTCCCCCTCTTCCTCGACACGCATGAGAATGAGAGAGACAGAAAGACAGTCCGGTAAGACAGTGTCTGACTACAATGCCCGCGAGCGAGGGGGGCATTACTCACCACACGCAAAATGTGTGCAATGTTTTGCGTAACTTTTGATTATTTTTAAATGATTTGATTAGTTGTTTTGATTTTTCTTTTGATTTTTTAAAGGAAAATTTGTTTCACTTTTTTTATATATTTTAGTCTCTTAACAAAATTTTTGATTAAAAAAAAAAATTCAGGGTTTTTGTTCATTGTTCCTCGATTCTTCAGATTTTTCTTTATCTTTCTTCTTGCTTTTATTTTTAGTTCTTTGATATTTTTTAAATATTTCAATGATTTTTTTGTGAGGGCCTTACAATGATTTTCCAATGTGACTCCCCGCCTCGCCCGCGAGTCACGGTAAAAACGATGTCTGATTTTTTTGAGGAAAAACGGAAAACTTTGATGACCTTGCATACTGTGAGGAAAACTCCTTTAGATTTTGAGGTAGTCTCCTCAAAATTTGTGGAGATTTCCCTCATTTTTTGAGGAGTCTTCCTTAAAATCTAAGGGCTTTCCCTCTGATTACGGAAGTTCCTCAAAGTTTTCCCTTTTCCTCAAACAGTCAGACATTTTTTTTTATTTTTTTTTATTTTTTTTTAACCGTGGTCTCAGTCTCAGGCCCCCGCCTGCTGCGGCGAGCAGGACGCCACACTGCCTTGCGCGTCGGATGGGCTGCCTACCCCCGTAGGCGTAGCTCTGGGCCGCCGGCGGCCTGTAGGCTGATTCCGCCCTCACCCTGGTTTCGTCTCGCTCCTTCCTTGTTGCACTCACTGGGCACGGCCGTAAGGAGCAAGCGAGAGGGAGCGACAAAACGGTGTGTTCGGAATGGCCTTGCTGGCCGCGGGAGCCGCGGGCTTGGGGTGGAGTGTGACGTCACGAGTGTTGACGCCCGCCCCGGCGTGGGTCAGCGGGCGCACTCGGACCAGGGGGCGAGACATGCCGGCTGGCTGCGGGGCTGGCTGCGCGGCTGGCTGCCGGGCTGGCTGCTCTGTGCAGGGCTGGCTGCACGGGGCTGGATGCGGGCTGGCTGCGCGGCTGGCTGTGCGGGGCTGGCTGCGCGGCTGGCTGCGCGGCTGGCTGCAGGGCTGGCTGCTCTGTGCAGGGCTGGCTGCACGGGGCTGGCTGCGGGGTAGGCCGCGGGGCTGGCTGCGGGGCTGGCTGCGGGGCTGGCTGTGCGGGGCTGGCTGCGTGGGGCTGGCTGCTCGCTGTGCAGGGCTGGCTGCTCGCTGTGCAGGGCTGGCTGCTCGCTGTGCAGGGCTGGCTGCACGGGGCTGGATGCGGGATGGCTGCGGGGCTGGCTGCGGGGCTGGCTGCGGGTGCGGGGTAGGCCGCGGGGCTGGCTGCGGGGCTGGCTGTCGTGCACGCGTCGGGTGGCTTCTGCCGCCTCACAGACACTGATAACAATATTTTTGGGGTCCCTTCCGTTCTCCCGCCCGCGCCCCGCCCCGCCCCGCCCGCACTCCCTCAGCCCACACTACATACAGGAGGGTGCCAGTGGCATCTGACGCCACGGTCAGGCGCACGTCTATCTGCATCGTGGTGCACCGCCCCTGCCTCCTCTATAGAGGGCGCTAAGCGTTGCCGACCGGGCGGCGGCCGCGTTTCCTGGAGTGCTCCAGCCAAAGGCTTCGCTCGCTGAGCAATCAAACTTGCCACTAGCCCCCTCTCCCGCACCCCCGCTCTAAACAAAAAAATCATGAAACCACACATTTTTAGCAGATGATACGAATGTATCAGCCTGCTTGTACCGTCATACAGCGAGCAGCCTGGCCGGGCTGGTCCCCCCTCCCACCCTGCGCCTCCCCCTCCCAGTACTCCCAGCCCAGCGCGACAGCGCTCCGCTTCCCTGCGGCCTGCGACGTGTAGAGACATCTACCATACGTCTTTCAAGTTCCGGTCCTCCGGAACTTTTGGTCACGGTCGCGTGGTCTGTTTTTTAGCAAGATGATACGAATGTATCAGCCTGCTTGTTTTTGATAGAAGTACATTGCACTTGCAGTTGCTCGTGCTCGGTGTCTTCAAAGGACAATGAGCTTGCTTTGAGAGATTATAATATATCAAGCCCAAATTGTCTTGAAAAAAAATAAAGGGCATTGGTTTTGAAGGAACCATGCTCATGATATATCAAGTGCAAAGTACTAAAATCAGGACCAGTTTAAAAAAAAAAAATACGATTTCAGGAAATCCTGGTAGGCACGAAGTTAATTAATGGTTTTGTTTCACTAAATTCTTCGGTAGAAGATGGTTTATATAGAAATTTACTTTAAAAATTCTAGCCTTATGGGTCATGTTACTAAATTTCTTTTATATCAAGGTCACTAGTTCAGCGGGTCACATGCCAAATTTTACCTTTCTAGCTAAAAAGATTTAAAAGTTAGTCGCTCAGTAAAAATCATCCGATCAGCTTGATTTTTGAACTGTAGGCTCGTTCTGCAATAGGCATTTGAACACTGCTTTTACATTTTTATTCTAACATGTCGTTCGAAATTTTATTTTTTGAACTACTGTGCATGAGTAGAATCAACAAGTCCCCGGCCCCGCCGATCCTCCTCCCCTGCGCGCCGCGCCGAGGGGTCGAGCAGCCTCAACAATGGCGACTCGGCTCGGCTCCCCTTTCCACGCTGCTTTCCCGTGACAAGCCGAGTATTACCATAGAAACAGAGATTTTAGATCGAAATTTCTCAAAATTGGCCACTAAGTTTGGGCTGGCACTTCAGCAGTGAACTAAGGAGATTGAGTTCTACCTCTCTGCCAAGTCTTATGAAAATCGTATAGAAAAATCAGGATTTAGGTAAGGGGCCACACTGATAAAAAAAATAATCGGATCCGCCGACAAAACCATAAGGCTACTTCGTGCCTAAAAAGTGAGTGGCGAGTCAGACATTCTCATTCAACCCGCATTATGGGCTGGATCGGTTTTGTCTTCAAACCATGCTTCAAACTCTATCGTTCTTTTCTTGTTTCAAATTGTTTTTTCTTTCCCCGTGTCGCGTCTTTCGCATGCGCCTTACGTCGGCCGCCGCAAGCCATCAAAGTTATCAAACAGCTCGAGAACGTTCCCTTTGGGACTATTGCTATGATAGTACGACGGGGCGGGGCGGGGTGGGGCGGGGCGTCAGTGCTGACCACGGCGTCGCGGCACTGCTCCCTGGTGGGTGACCTGACCTGCGCAAGGCGCTGGGCACTGTGAAAAATATTCGTAAGGGTTGCGGAAAAAAATTTCCATACTGAATGTCGTAAAGTTATCACTTCCAGTTGTATTGTTAGGATAATTTTTTGATCACCATGTGTCCACTGAGATTTCTCGGACGAGTATAAGAATTTGCTGTCAGTGGAACTACGACCCCGCTCGTAAATTACAACGACTCTGCACCGTATTCTTAACAAATAAAGTCGTAATTTTACGAATGGTTTTTTTCTCAGTGGCTGGCGCGCCTTCATGTGTGTGTGTGTTCGTGTCAGACACTTGAAGGAGAGAGAGGTGTGTGAAATTTTTTTTCGAACAAAGCGTGCAATGCTCTGAGTTAAAATCTCATTTTAATTTTTGCATTTGTGGGAGTAATGGTTATTTTAGTGTACGTGACTGGTAATTACGTAGTAGTCCAGTCGTAGAAGTTTGATTGTACACTTTCTTTTATTAAATTGTCGAAGCTGACAAGACAAGTACATTGTACTCCAAAAATAAATCCCACCTCACTTTTCTTCCCCAGAAGAGCGCCTCGTGTCGCGATAAGTGATTCTAGTGTTGATAGTCGTTACAGGAAGCGTCTCCGGCCGGCAGGCCCATCATTTTTGGAAGGTATCCGGTCCACCGTATCTCCGCGCCCGTCACTCTGCGGGCCTGCCGCTCCGCTACGTCTGTTTGACCGACCAATTAGTTTTCCCCTGTTCCTTTTGCATCCGCAACGATTCGTCATACGGGAGTTAGGTGCGAGGGGGGATTACTCATACAAAATGTGTACGGTGATTTTTTTTGTGTCATATTTTATTTTTATTCCCATTTTGATTTTGAAGAGAATTATAAGAAAATTGCTTTCACTTTGTGATTTAGACATTTTTTTTTCTCATTGATTCTGACATTTTTCATTTGCGTTAAGTTTTTCATTCATCTGTTCTTGATTTTTCGAATTTTTATGTAACTTTCTTCTTGCTTTTATTTTTATTTTTATTGATTTTTGCATGTTTTAATTGACTTCTTTTGGGACAGTACACTGATTTTCCGAATTTATTCCCCCCCCCACCCCCACCCCCTCTGGCGAGGTGTCTCATGGAAGCTCGATGCGACTTATTTGTAAAAGTTGGTCACGGGGACACTTTTGGCGTCTTTTTAAGCCCTCCTTTTTGTTTTTCGACTTGCGTGATAACAACAGTATGTTGAAAAAAATTGCACGGCGCGGCGGTGTCGATAGCGCAGCTGCTTGGGTTGGGCCGCGGCGCGGCAGTCAGCCTGCCGAAATGAGACAACCAAGAAAACTACTCTGCAGTATCGCCTCGTCTCTACACACTTAATGTCTATGGACTTTTCTATGGACAATTTTGAGCATGACCAGAGTGACTGCCGTTACGTGAGCTACACACGTCTGTCGTCAATGGAACTAAGAACTCTCAGAAGTGGCTGCGTCGATCGAGTTGAGGGGAAAAAAATGGAAAAGAAAGAGAGAAGCTCGTGGATGCGACAGTTTTAATCAATACATATTTACTTAGTCCGTTGGCACAAGATTAAAGGCACGCGTTGAGACACATGCCGTCCGGATCTACGTACACTCTAAAAGTCTATAGACATTTCCTATAGACTCCTTTGTCCTTAGATTCAGTGACAATTAAATTGTTACTAAAAGTGTTGTATACAATTTTGTCAACGACTAAGAACAAATTATTTGTTCGTAGCGTTTCTCACAAAATTTCTTTATGGACAAAAGTTGACTGTTTGGCAGCAATTTTGCATACAGTCTACAGACATTTTTAAACGTTACCACAAATTGTCCATATATGTACGGTACGCAAATTTGTTGCCAGCTTTGGTCATAATTTGTCCATAGAAAAGTCGATAAACATTTAGTGTGGTCATTGCGTGCCTTATCGAGCGGGACGAGGAAATCGTGTGTGTATGGATTGCGGATCGGGACCTTACGGGGTTCATACTCTCACTTTCGCGTGGCATAATAGGGGAACGGACGTGCAGCGGCCGCTAGGAATTAAGATAACACGACTCTTCTTTGTAAGTACTTTGGAGTGCAAAGCGGCCGGCCGTTGGCGTGGCTCAATCATGTAGTAACAATGTGATTAAGGAAGTCGGCTTATCAGTCTAACAGGAGCGTGTCGCCCCGGCAGATACAGCTGAACTGTGTGTGCTGGCGGCCCCCATGCGTCCCCCCGGCCAGCGGCCGCCAGACCACGACATTGAATTTTTGTCAGATTTCGGCAGCCCCGCACAGACGCCCCGAACTTACTCGGAGGGTTCCGCCACTCTGGTAATCTTGTGTACACTTTGACCAATAATTACGGGTAATCACATCCCGAAAAATTCCTCTTTTGCTTCTTTTTTCAATGCTATTCTGGGTTTTCCCTCATTAAAATGTGCAAAGCATTACATGTGTTTCAAAGTTTATTTGAAAATTTTACCACGAACTTTTTCGGTAATCTTATGCACGCTCCTGGACCGAGTGATGAACCACCCGACTTACTCTCAGAAATATTTCCAATGGCTAATAAAATTGTAATGATACTTGGTATCGACTTGTCTTTCTGAAACGAGCTTATTCACTGGATTTTCGTGAATCTGCGATACTGATCGTAATTTTACAACATCGTTTGTGATTCGCAAATAACGAAAAACGTTGAAAATTGACGAAGTTAATTTTTCTGTGAGACTGAAGGCTGGAGCCTTCAACCCATCGCAGCGGGATTATTGACACATTCCCTCGTTGAGATTCAACCATATCTTCTCTCCTTTTTGTTGAGACTCCAAGGCTGTGGAAAACGCCTATCCCGGCGAAGCGTGTAAGGTTTCAAAGTCGATACACTGTTAAATCAAGTGTCAGCGACACTCAGAAAATAAAAGAGGGGAAAGTAGATTGAGACATCTTCACTCAGATCGGTGATTAGAAGAGAGTGTTTGTTCGATCGCTTCTCGATGCGGCTCGGCACTAGAAATCCATGTGGGTAAATGTTGCGCACTTATTGGAGAGGTGGAAATTCCATACAGGCACACTTGCAGTTAAGGTGTAAGAGTGCTTACAAGTGTGTGACATTCACACACTTGGGGCTTTCCGAGAGAACACGCCACCGCGATGAAGCCGCGTCCCCATATACTCCGATAATCCATCGGGCTAGGCTAGGCGCTGGCCAGCCCCGCGCCCGCCCCAGCCGAGGGGGAAACAACTCTAAAATTTTTGTACCCCTCGTAATTCAGAAAAATTCTGAAAAATTCAGCGAAATTTTGGAAAACTCTGGAAAATTTTGGAAAATTCGCAAAAATATTGATAAAATTCGAGCAAGAATTTCCCCCCCCCCCCCCCCCCCCCCCAAAAAAAAACATAACAAAAAAAACATTACGAAAATTCACAAAATTTGTCCCGCCCCGCCCTGCCCTGCGCCGCCCCACCCCGCCCCGCCCCTGCCTCACCCCGCCATCGCTCGCGCCAAATTTAAGCCAAAACTCGGAACAAGACGCTCGATAAACAGTCCCAAGTGTTTCCGACTTGACGAGGTCGATGTTTCGCCGGCACCGTGGTGGGGTACTGGTAGATGTTGAGACGGAGACGGAGGCGGCGTGGCGCTGGCCGGAAAGAGAGGTTAGAGGTTACCTTATCACCACCGGGCGCGTCCGCGAGGGGCCGCCCTGCCCCGCCCCGCCCCGCACCCGCCCCGCACCCGCCCCGCACCCGCCCCGCACCCCGCCCCGCACCCCGCCCCGCACCCCGCACGCGCCCCCCGGCGGACACCCATCCCCCAGGGCGGTGCTGGGTCGCCCAGCTGCTGGGCTCTCAGTCGTAAGTAGTGTAAAGTCGGCCGTCGCGAGAGAACCCCTCTGCGAGACATGGTCTCCTCCAAGAAAGCCGAGGCCGAGAAGGAGCAGCAGGCGGTGGCCGAGGCCGGGTGCGGCGGCAGGCGGCGCGCGGACCTCGACGACGGCAAGGTGAGCGAGGACTATGTCGTCGGCCACCCCGCCACCACCACGGCGCCCTCTGTGGCCTTTACCAGCATACTTGCATAGACCCTCCGGCGGCGTGTCGGATGGATGTTAAGGGAGATTCCACGCTCCTCACCCCGTTTGCGGCGCGGGTGTCCGCGACGTGCAACGAATGGAAACTCACACACCTCCAAGTGTGCGACAGTCGTACGCTTGTGATTCCAGTGCGGCGCGCCACGAGTGTGTGACTGAGGGCGAAAACCACTCCGAATTTTGGTGTGCGAATTGCGCAGTATTTTTGCTCAAATTTCACTTGAACTCGCGTAAATATTTCTAAATCTTCCTGAATTTCACCGAATTTCTTTAAATTTGATTGAATTTGTCTGAAGTTTCCTGAATTTCTCTCAATTTTCCTGCATATTTCTGAATGACGAGGCGTGTAAAAATTTCAGATTTAAAGAGTTGCAAATTTAGGAAATTTTTCCAAGACAAACCCTGCCCTCTAGACAACATTCGGATACCACTGTGTGGCACGATGCCTAGTAGGCAGGGTTTCTCTAGGAAAAAATTCCTAGATTTGCAACACTACAGATTTGTTTCCCCCTCAGTGTGACACGCACTCACGCACCTGGCCTGCCGCAGTGTGCGTGTGCGTGTGTGTTTTTCCGTCCCGACCGACGCGTGCCCGAGTTTTTCCCCGCGCGTTTGTGAAGTTTCCGGCAGGGCGGCGACGCGGTGAGGTGCGCTGCGGTGCTGACGGTCTCCTCTCTTGATTGCAGAACGCCGGGTGGTTCGCCGGCAACATCCGAAGGCCGTTCCTGGAGAGGCTCAAGCAGACGGACAAGGAGTGCCACAAGACATGGCTGTGCTGCGGTGGCGGGTGAGTGAGTGCGCGGGAAAACCTATCGTCACTCGTCTGCAAGTGTGTGAGTCTTTTTCACACGTTTGGTGATGTGATGTGGTGTGGTGTGTGGCAAATAATTCCCACACATGTGTTCGTGTGCGAGTGCGCCGCGTACCTAGATATCAGCTTTTCCTGCAAGTGTGTGTCACTCATTTGCAAGTGAGTGAATCTTTTTCACTCGTTTGAAGGTGGTGTGGTGTGTGACAAATTATTCTCATACATGTATGCTAGTGCACGCGCACCTAGAATCAGCTTTTCCTACAAGTTTGTGTGTGTGTGTGTGTCACTCATTAGCAAGTGAGTGGACATTTTCCACACGTTTAGTGATGTGGTGCGGTGTGTGACATTGTTATCATACATGTGCGCGTGTGCGAGTGCGCGCACCCAGAATCAGCTTTTATGCCTATTATGTGTCTAGTATGAGAATGGTTTGTCGCTCACCTGGAAAGTATGTGTGTGTGTGGGGGGGGGGGAGGGGGAAATCACCTGCAAGTGAGCGACTGTCATGCTTTTCGGGGGGGTTGGTGAGGAATGGAGCGGCACGAGGTCTGCGCTGCGGGTTCTTTTTGGGCGCTCCAACGTGACGTAGTTTGTTTGGTGTGGACCCGTGCGTGTGGACCCTATCGCCCTCTGTGCACATATGGGGCCATGCGCAGGGCGTGGGTCTGTCTGTCTGTCTGTCTGTCTGTCTGTCTGTCTGTCTGTCTGTCTGTCTGTCTGTCTGTCTGTCTGTCTGTGTCTTTCTGTCTTTCTGTCTGTCTGTCTGTCTGTGTCTGTCTGTCTGTCTGTCTGTCTGTCTGTCTGTCTGTCTGTCTGTCTGTCTGTCTGTCTGTCGAACCGTCCCTCTGTCTGCTAACAAAACCCCCTACAGGCAAATCTATGAACTCAATAATTTTTTACGTGATTTTTTTTAGTTTTATCTGAACAATCTCCTGTCCACTCCGTCTCACTCGAAAGGCAGAGGAATGACGTGAGACGGAGCATTAGTAGGGCGTGTCCCAGTTTATAAACCAGATTTTTAACAGTGTTTTTATTTAAATTATTATTATTTTTTTTTTAATTTTACAAAGAAAGAAGGGATTTTGGACCTATCATCTTCTTTCACTTTACATCTCCAATTTCCCATATGCTCTGCAAACTGAAGTGTGAGACAGTATCACACTTTTTACTGCAGTACCACTGTGTCTCACACTTTCAAAAACTATTTTCTGTCGTTGAATAGCAATCACGTGTTGGAGAACAGCATCAGCTTTGGTTGAAAATCCCGGTTAAAACGAGCTACCATGTGATGGGGTTCTGATCGCAAACAACAGCGTTCCTATAAATTTACGAAACCATAAATTTACGATTATTTAATGTATTGTTGTTCCAAACCCCATCACATGGTAGCTCGTTTTAACCGGGATTTTCAACCAAAGCTGATGCTGTTCTCCATAACGTGATTGCTATTCAACGACAGAAAATAGTTTTTGAAAGTGTGAGACACAGTGGTACTGCAGTAAAAAGTGTGATACTGTCTCACACTTGAGTTTGCAGAGTGCTTCTTGAGAGAACGTCTTACCCCGACGGCAAGGGTGTGCTCGAGTACTGATAGCGCTTCCGCAAATAAAAGTTCTCCCTCGTTAGCTATTTTTTTTTATTTTACGAAAAGGAATCCTACTCGTGCGAGCCGGGCGAAGCCGGGTCAATAGACTGACGTCTTACACAAGACTACATTTCCCACTCTCTTTACTAATGCGTGCGGACGCGCAGAGTTCTCTAATGATAATCCAAGGCACAACGCTCTGATCGAACCTCTCTCTCTTTCTCTGTGATTTGCCGGCCTGCTTATCTCTCTCTGTCGCACACAGCGGGTCCGATGCCCTCTCGTCGGAAGCCTACTCCAGGACGAGCGACAACGCCGACCCTCCGGCGGACGTAGAGGCCAACCGCCGGCGCAGACGCGACAATTCCACATGGAGAGGTAAAACTGACCCTCCTGCTTCTTTTTCTTACACTGTCACTTTTTACTATTTTAGGCAACGGAAAAACGTTTGTCAATTGTTTTATATGGGAGGGAAAAAAACGCCTTCGGGATTTTCATAATATTATGTGTGTATAGTTCAAGAATTTAATAAAATTGTAAAATACATTTTGAAGTTTCATTGGAATTTTCACATAGTTCGCTTTCATTTGTTTAGAACAATTTCCGAGGGGGGAACGACTTCGGTAATCCGGCTGACAAGTATTGGTCGTATTACTAGCGGTAATCCGGGGAAATTTGGGTCAAATTTGGGGTGATTTTGCTAATTTTTAGATGGAAACCGATAGTTATCCGAGGGGTATTCCGGGTAATCCAGGCTATCTGGGTAATCCTTTAGACACTAAAACCTTGAGTCGTTTCCCCCTAGACAATTTTACAAGCGTCCTTTTTTTAACGATTTGACTCTTTTTACCTAGTTCTCCTGTCTTATTCCCACTACGAGAGATGCTGACCTCTCTCCCTCTCTCTCCCTGCCCCCCCAGGGCTCGTCGCGCTGCTCGCGGCCTGCGTGTTCAGTCTGTGTGGCTCCTGCATCATGTGGACCACGGACGCGTTCGACAACTTCGTAGCGAATGTAAGTACAACGCGCGCACACTCTTAGATTCTTACAAAGAAAAATCTTGTATCTCAAAGAATTCCATGCAACCGTAATGCAAAGCCAAATTTTCTTTATAATGCAAAGAAAAAAATCTTTGTAATACTAAGAAAACTTTTTGTAATTCAAGGAAATTTCCTGTATATTACGGTTGCACAGAATTCTTTGGATTATTCGGAAAAATTGTTTGTGGAAGATTAACAGTGCACAACCCCAAGCATTTGCCATCTGTTTTTCAAATTACCATTCACATGTCATATTTTTAATTACTATTTGCAAGAGATTTTGCAAATTACGATGTACAAGACGTTTTCTAAATTACTGTTTACAAGATATTTATTTCATTGAAGGTACCCCGTGATGACGTGACAGTTATTTCCATATTGAAATACAATGCTCGCAATTTTACGAAACATTTAATGGATAACTTCCGCGGACAACCTATGGAGTTAATTTTTTACTGAGTGAGAATGTGCAACAGCGGACCACACTGTTAACCCATGTGTGTGAATGTCGCACACTTGTAGGTGTGCGAGGATTCATTCGTGCACTTGGCCACTTAAACGAGTGAATTTTCCTGAGATATTCACACGTTTGAGTGGCCAAGTGTACGAATGAATCTTCGCACACTTGGATTTCCAGAGCATAGACGGTCAGCGAGGTGATCCCATATTCAGCTGAAAATCGTCATTCCTTTCAGGGCTCACCCCGGTCAGGGAGAAGTCATGGAAATGTCAGGGAAAACAAAACGGGTCTGGAAATCAAGGAAATGTCAGGAAAATTAATGAAAAATAGGATTTAAAAAAAATGTCTTGAAATCATGGAAAAGTCAAAGAAAATGAAAACGAAGATCGGATGTGAACCGGGCCTTATTAATTTTATTTTATCATTTCCATGCAGCAAATGGTTTTAGATCAGAACAAGGGTACGTTCGCGTGGTGGGTGACTCCTCCGGTGAGCCCGTGGTTCCGCGTCTACATCTGGAACTACTCGAACTGGGAGGAGTTCCAGCAGGACCCCACCATCAAGCTCAAGCTGGACGAGATCGGACCTTTCACCTACAAGTGCGTTCCTTTCCTGACCCAGCCCAGCCCGCATGAGTCCCGAAATAAACTTAATTTTGAAATTTTGCGTCTCTTCGTTTTGTTTTATTCCATCAGGGAAATCATCACTCGAGAGGAAATCAAGTTCGATGACAAGGGCCTAACGATTGCGTACAAGGAGGTTAGGAAGTACGAGTTCCAGCCCGATCGGACCGTTGGCGACATCAACGCGACTGTCTTGGTGCCCAACTTACCGTTTTTAGTGCGTATCAAGAAAGAGATAAAAATTCTCCGATCACAATCCCCTTATGGTTTTGAATAGTTTCTCTAATTTTGCGTCATACCTTCCAGGGCGCTAAGGCGAAGCTTGGCACGAGCATTCTAGGCGCCCCGCTGGCCTTCGGCCTGAAGATGTTCAACATGGACAGCTCCTTCGTGTCGCTCAGGGCGCACGACTTCATCTGGGGCTACGACGACATGCTCTTCCAGATGTCCAAGCTGCTGCCGTCTGACACCAACAACATGGACCGTGTCGGACTGGTCAACGGAGTAAGTGCACACCAACCTCTCCATTTACCGATTTGGCACCAAAAAAAGTGCCATCATGACTGCTTACTTTATCGGTGGCTGTAGGCCGAGGCTCAAACAACTCTGAATTTTTGTGTACAAATTTTGTAATTTTTTTAAAAATTTGTAAAGAATTTTTTGGCAATTTTGCCCGAATTTTGCCTAGGTTTTTGTGGTACTTTTTTCCCCCAATTTTCATAAATATTCTTAATATTTCTATGATTTTTTTTAAAAAATTTTAATGAATTACGAGGTGTACAAAAATTTCAGAGTTGTTTCCATCTCGCTCTAAGCTACATTCAAATTGATTTTTTTTTTTAAATTTAACTTTTCAGAAACTGAAACCGGACGAGCTGACTATCCTGACGGGTGCCTCGGACATAGACAAGCTGTCCTACATCGTGCGCTACAACAAGAAGGCGAGCCTGAACGCCTGGCCGGACCCGGCCTGCAACACGTTCGAGGGCTCCGACGGCTCGCTGTTCCCGCCGCGGATCGTCCGCGCGCGCCAGCCCGTGTACGCCTTTAAGCCCGAGGCCTGCCGCCTCGTCAAGTTCGTCTTCGACCAGAGCGTCATGGTGAGTATGTGGTCTACGGGAAGCGAAACGCGGTAGTGGTGACCTCAGTAGGAAACCCGAGGGGGAAACGACTCTCAAGTTTGGTGTTTTGTATACAAATGTTGTGAAATTTTGCACCTTTTCAAAAATTCTTTTTTTTGTGTGAAGTTTTGTGAATTCTCCTGATTTTTTTCCGAATTATTCTGAAGTTGTATTCTGAATTCTTCTGAATTTTTCTAAATTACGAGATGTACGAAAATTGTAGAGTTGTTTCCCCCTCGAGGAAGTCAAGGTCTTTGTTTTGTTCCTACTATGTTCCAAAAGTTGTCCCTTGAGTTTCTGAAGGACTGAGATGGAATTTTGGTTGTTTTGAAAGTCCCCTTTGTCTTGCATTTACCTTTTGGAGCCGTTCACAGAACACGTAGAAAAAGGCTTCCTTGACCATTTTAAATGTGTCAGGTGACCTCAGCAAGGCCGGTTTCGCAAGGGAATCATACCGACTACTATTCCCCGGTGACGTATGTACCTACTCCCCGGTATAAATCACTTGTTCGACGAATACCCCTCGGTATTAATCCCCTAGGGGCCTAGTACCCCCCACCGGCACAGGGGGTATTTATCACCTGGTCGATTAATACCCTCCGGTACTAATACCCCAGTGGTATTGTGCTCCCCCTTGACACAGGGGGTATTTATCCCTTAGGATATTTATACCTCTGTGGTCGGGCAGGGGGGTACAGATGTCCCAGGGGATTTGTACCGGGTTAATGGGGGTGTAAATCCCCTCCTACACTCTGTAGGACCTTCGTTTTCTATTAGAGCGATGTCCGGTCTCCAGTGCCGCCAGAGAAGCACAATGCAAGGAGCGGCGCAAACTCAGTGATGTGGTGCGCATTTGCGTCCACGCCTGCCTACTAGGCAACGTGCGCGCACCCGTGCTGAGGGGTTGCCTGGTAGGTAGGCGTATGGATGCAGTCCGCTGTTTGTACTCCACTGTGTTTGGTCCACTCATTGCCTACACTCTTGGTAAAACTGACGGCCGCTCTCTCGAGGGAGTAGAGCACCCGTCACTGTGAAAAATAGTTTACGAGAAAAAAAATTCCATGATGTAAGTCGTACAGATTACAATCTGAAGTAATTTTACAAGCACTTCCTGATCTACGAGCAAAGAAATGGGCTGTCATAGATTCCTAACATTTCTCGTGCCCGAAGAGGAATATTTTTGGAAACAACGGTGATTCCACGTGGATCTGTGATGAGGCATCAACGTGGATGATCCTCGTCGCATCCACGTGGATTTGACACCTTTTTCCACGAGATTTCCTCCTGTAAATCACGTGGCTTCACTGTAGAAAAAAACTACAGCAAATCCAGTTAATTTTCATGCCAGCCTTTACTGTAGTTTATTTTACTGGATTTACTGTACTTCCTGACAAGATTTGCTGTACTCTCCGAGGAAGTGTACAGCGTTTACCGTACACTGAATCTAGAAGTACAGCGAATCCTGTTGGAAAATACAGAAAATCCTGTAAAATAAAGTACGGTAAAGGCTGTCATCAAAATTAATTGTATTTGCTGTAGTTTTTTCTTACAGTGTTCGGCGTGAAGGCATCAAAAAAATTTTAAAAAAATATTGCGAGGAGTTGAACCCTAAACCTTGCAGTAAATTTTCGAGGAGACTTTTCTGAGTGGCGTTGGGAGGTGGCGCTGACGTACTTGTCCATGTCCAGGCTCAGGGCATCCGCGCGAACCGCTACATCGTGGAGCGCAACGCGTTCAACTCTCCCCGCACGTTCATCGACAACCTCTGCTTCTGCAACATGACGGACCTGGACGAGTGCATGCCCGACGGCCTGTTCGACACCAGCCCCTGCACCGGTAGGGCCCGCGCCGCCCGCGCCCGCTGCTTTTAATGAGCAGGGTTGCCACAACTCTTGAAAACCGGGAAAACTCAGGGAATTTGAAAACGATCAGGGAAATCAAGGAAAACTCCGGGAAAAAATTTCAGATTTGACTTAACCTATGATTTTGCCTAATTTTAACATCAATACTACAATTTGCGTGACAAAAGTCAGAAGTTTTTCGAAAATAAGTCAGTTTTTGCTACCTTGTTCAAACGATTTCCGCTCGCTTCGTTCGTGTTTAATTGAAGCGATCGAGATGTAATACTTTAAAGTCTGGGAAATTTCATATCTGGAAATCAGGGAAAACTCAGGGAAAATTAAAACTTAAAATTTGTGGCAACCCTGATAAGAGTAATATAAGAATAAAGTCAACGATATTAATATTATTGCGCTTTTAGGCGCGCCCACGCTCATTTCGTATCCGCACTTTTACCTGACGGATCCATCGGTCGCCGAGCCCTTCGAAGGGATGAAGCCCGATAAAGAAGAGCACGATATGTTGGCCGACGTCCACCCGGTAAGTACTCGATAGACCTCACTCTCTTAAATTTAAAAAATAATATATATATATTTAAAAATTCTTGAAAGACCCGTAGCTGATCCGACTGGGTGGAATTCCAATCTCACACTGTCAAAAAAATTGTGCAACTACTAAACACCTAGAAGTGTGTTACTCTCTGGTCATCATTTGCGAGAGTTCAACTCAACAGCTGAGCAGTTGCAATTGTTCAACCCAACGGCTCTGCACTTGTGAGTGCTCAACACGGTAGTTTTGCACTTTGCAAATAGTGTTCATCCAACAAGGAAGTGTTTTCCGGCGCAGTTTAAAACTTGCAAAAGAACAACTACCGTGTTAAACGTTTACAAGTGCACAGGCGTTGAGTTGCGCAGTTGCGATAGCGCAGCTGTTGAGTTGGCCACTTGCTTGAGATAAACAGGGAATCGCGTACTTTGAAGTGTTTTGAACCACTTGGTTTAGCAGGGTGGAATTGCAATCCCAATCCCAAGTTTTTTTTGTTTTTTGGGGGGGGTGGGGGGTGGGGGCGGGGCATTGAGGTGGACAGACGCGCTGGAGGGTCGCGCCTGGTAGGTAGGCCACCCATCGTGCTCAAGCTCGTCTCTCTCTCTCTCTCTCTCTCTCTCTCTCTCTCTCTCTCTCTCTCTCTCTCTCTCTCTCTCTCTCTCTCTCTCTCTCTCTCTCTCTCTCTCTCTCTCTCTCTCTCTCTCTCTCTCTCTCTCTTCTCTACCTGGTAGGTAGGCCACCCATCGTGCTCACGCTCGCGTCTCCCTCCCTCCCTCCCTCCCTCCCTCCCTCCCTCCCTCCCTCCCTCCCTCCCTCCCTCCAGACTTTTCATACGGGCGGGTATTGGGACCCCAGGACGCCTTCGAAAATGACAGCTGTGAGCAAGATAGAGCCCTATGGCCCGGCTCGGGCATCTCACTCCCACTTGCCGTTTTTGGACGCGTCCGTGGGGGTCCCTTTTACCCGTCCGAATGTAAAACTCTGTCTCTCTCTCTCGGCCCCGCAGCGCCTCGGCATGACGCTCCAGGGGAAGTCCCGCCTGCAGCTCAACGTCCGCGTCACCAAGGACCTGCCGCACCTGCGGAAGGGGCTGGTGCTGCCCGTCGCCTGGTTCGCAGAGGTGAGTGTAGCACAGCGCACGCCGCTCGGCGACGACGTCTTTCATGGCATTGAAGATGTTGTGAGGGCTTCCAGTGCGTGCGTGCGTGCGTGCGTGCGTACACAGTGTGACAATATAGCCTGGCCGCGTACACAGTCAAAGCAAGTGTGCAACTGTTCAACACTTGTAAGTGTGCAACTCCACGTTTATCACGTGAGAGTTTTCAGCTCAACAGCCGCGCTATTGCAGCTGCTCACCTCCACGGCTGTGCACTTGTTAGTGTTCGTCACGACAGTTGTGCGCTTTCAATGTGGAAAAATTCAGATGAATTCTCAGATAAATTCTTAAAAAAATTGATAATAAAAAACGTCAGAAAAATTCGGGAAAATTCACCAAAATTAAGAAGAAAAAAATTGATAAAATTCCTGCAAAAATGTCTAAAAATTTACATAACGTTTTCACATATATTCAGTGTTGCTTCCCCCCTGGAAACTCGTAAGTTTTCGCGACTCAATTCCGATCCGTCCGCAGGACCTGCCGCCCTACGAGACCGGCTTCAAGATCTTGCTCCTGGTGGCCAGCTACCTGCTCGACGCCGTGGAGCTGACCCTGCTCTACGTGCTGCCCGCCGTCGCCATCGTCACGGGGGTCATCATCGTGCGGCGGCTCGTGCTGCTGCGGCGCGCCACCGGGGCCGGCGGCGGCGTGCTCTGGGTGGCCGACGAGCGTGGCGCCTACGAGCGGCCCGCCTCGTACGACAACGAGAACGCCGACAAGACGTCCTGCAGCTGAGCGGCGCCGCCGGAGGACCGTGGCCCAGGATATCCCAAGGACGTCCTGCAGCTGAGCGCCGCCGGAGGACCGTGGCCTAGGATATCCCAAGGACGTCCTGCAGCTGAGCGCCGCCGGAGGACCATGGCCCAGGATATCCCAAGGACGTCCTGCAGCTGAGCGCCGCCGGAGGACCATGGCCGAGGATATCCCAAGGACGTCCTGCAGCTGAGCGCCGCCGGAGGACCGTGGCCCAGAATATCCCAAGGACATCCTGCAGCTGAGCGCCGCCAAAGAACCAACCCGTGACGGCTCAGGATCTCCCAGGACACCCTCTGCACCGGAACGTACTATGACACCCAAGTACCCTCGTCGTTTCCTGCAGGACATCCCAGGACAACCCTTCTTCCAGAATTCGCTTGGACCCCTTCAGGACAGGCCACGCGGCCACCCCTGGACACTGGACGTGGAAAACCTAGAACTTCTCCGGGACTTGTACACGACACTCCAGGAGACTCCAGCATGAGTCCGCCCTCTCTCCAGAAGCGCTTCATTTCTTTTAGTGTGAGGCCGTGGTGATAAGAGCCTTGCTGCGGCCGTGCTCAAGTCCTTCGCCAGTCACGTGATTTGTGATTACTAAAGACTCCCTGCCGGTGATATTGCTCAAGTCGTTGTTTTAGCATTCCGTTCCATAATGTCACGTGCCGTGTCTGTTTTCTTTATTTTTCCGATGTGTCGGTAAAAGTGCGAAAGGATGGATGTCGTGCGTTACTGGCATCCGACTGATACCGTTACTCACTCGAAGTTGTCGGTGTGTTGTGGTAATTTAATTTGATCCGAGGCAAGTCAAGTTTCCTCTCAGATAATATTTATTCGTGTCATGCATTTTGTTTCTTTTCTCTTTTGTACACTCCTTCATCATCGGTTTTCACCAGCGTAGTTTCGCTGCTTCTTCAGTGCACCCAGTATGGTCTCTTGCACCCGATATGTGTCGCGATTAAAAACAAACAAAAAAAGATTAATTCACAATTGAGTGGTGGAGAAACGGCGCAATGTTTTTGTTTTATAAATCTCCTCTTGCATTTCTTATTCAATCAACAGCAATCTGTGATATTGGTGTACTTATTTTACAGTCAAACAACACCATGGTATAGTAGAACTATAGCGTGCTTATTCTTAGCATATTTTAAAAATAGGATGAAAGGAATCTTTTATTTACTTAGTTTAGAGTAAGGAATCATGTGATCATTTGTGTCTGCAGTTAGAAAGGCGGGCAAATCAAACTGCCCTTTTCAGTGGAGCCATCTAAATGTATTGTACGTATATATATAGATCTCATTCTGTAAATAAAACAGACCATTTTTACTTCTCTACCGTCTTTTCTTTTATTATTCCGGGGACAACAGCTGACATTGATGTGTTCAGTGGGAGTGAAACATTAAAGCACCTGGGTCGTTCACAACACAGTCCACCATGTGCTCAGTTGCAATAGCGCAACAATACTTTTTAGCTACTTTTCTTTTGCCGTACTAGGTACGCTGACGATGAGCAGACGGCTTAACTTCGTTCTGACGTCACGCGCTCAGCAGCAACATTGGAGTCATTTCCACCGCTTTTTTTTTTTTTCCGGCGCACTCGTCGCCCACGAGGCGCTGCCTATAGCGCGGGGCAGGTTCGACTGCAGGTTGGCTTGGTCCTGGCCTAGGAGGCCCCGCCTCGCTTAATCCCCTAGAAGTATGACGCGCACAGTAGAGCATCTGCGAGATTTATTCCAAAGAGTGTTTTGAAGTTTATTTTAAACAACAGACCTGCTAACACACATTGAAATTGTTGGATAAATTACGTTTGAAGATTTTTGACCTCAAATTTTAAGTGCGGCCCTTATTTGCTTACCTTCTAATGTTTTCTTCTTCTTCTTCTTCTTCTTCTTCTTCTTATTATTATTATTATTATTATTATTATTATTATTATTATTATTATTACTATTATTATTATTATTATTATTATTATTATTATTATTATTATTATTATTATTATTATTTTATTTTTGATTGCGATTTGATTTGAGAGGACCGCACGGAGCGCCATAAACCCCCTGCCCCTCCGCATTGATTAGGAGACGAGTCGTGACCCCGAGGAGAAATTCGCGCGAAATACACGGGTGGCGCCATGTCGTGCCCCAGCATTTAGTGGCGCCTAGCTGTTCCTGCCGGGGAGGGACCCCCTCTGCTCCTCCCGCGAAAACGCCATTTCGCGCCATTTCGCACCGGGCGTGTCCGGCACTGAGCAGGCGCCTCGGCGCACGTACCACCAGTACCACGTGTGCCACGTGTCGCGCCAGCGGCTGCGAGACCCCGCCCCGCCCCGCCCCGAGACAGTCGGCCCACCCGACTGCAAAATGACTCTAGTTAATCTTGCTGCTGACAGATGATAATAAGGGATGGGAATGAGGGGAAAGTAAACTGGGGAGGTTCGTAATAATCCCGGGGCAATCCTGGTGGGAAAACAATGTAATTCGGGAGGGGGGTTTGATCCAGGTAATTAGAAATCCGTGACTGACAGCAGAATTTGACACTCGTTTGCAGTGTTGACAGAAAGTTAGGCATAAATCCCGCCCAGCAGTACACCTGTGCGTAACGGGACTGTGTCTCCGCCTGCCCACTAGGCAACATCTGTGCACAAGTGCAGGGGAGTTGTCTAGTAGGCAGGCGAAGATACAGTCCCGTTACGCACAGGTGTATTGGGTGGGATTTTTGCCTAACTTTCTGGCAACACTGGTCGTTTGGCCCTATCGGGCCCGCCCAATCCTTGTACTCCGATGATCTGCCCGATGAGTTACGAAAGGTTTTGCGCGTATTCGCAGCGTACTCGCGTGAACTGACGAAATACTTTATTATCAACCGGCCAACCAACGTCTTTTGCGTCAACTCGTCGCCGCTACTACGTATCGGGTGAACCTGCGCGATTCGGGTATTTCGCGACCGCGGCCCCGGCTTATCGCTGTTATGTTAGTTTTCGTATCGTATCTTTTTTTTATCAAAGGGCCATGCTGCTAATGATTTTACATAATCTTGCAATACAGGGTGGCCGACGCACCCCGCCTCATTTTTTTGGATCAGCCTAGGCTGATCGGCAACAACAAACTCTCTTCTGAATTACAAATTTGCTAAAATTGGTTGTAGGGAAAAAGTAAAATGTGCTCCATGGTCCTTAAACTTTTTAGCAACTCACAGGAACTTTTACTTTTTATCTACTACCACTGTGAAAAATATTTCCGTAGATCTACAATATATTTTGTAATTCATTATGTACAACATATCTCGTACATGTACGACTTTACACGTTACGACTTTGTTGGCTCACCAATCGATTCTGAGTTGATATACGCATAGTTGTAAAAAGTTTATAATATGAATCGTAATTGTACAAGACCTCTCATGGAAAATTTTCCCGAACCGGTACAAGGATTTCTCACAGTGTACTCATAATAGCAAATTTTTAATAATAATAAAAATCTAAATAAAAAAAAATACGATTTCACGAAATCCTAATAGGCACGAAGTACGTTAATGTTTTAGTTTCATAAAATACTTAGGCGAATGGTTTATCCGTGGAAGCATTGACTTCAAAATTTCCAGCCTTTTGGACTATATTATTGAATTTATTTTATCTCACGGTTTGATCAACGCCACTAGTATAGCGGATCAAATGCAAAAGTTGAGCTCTCTAGCTCAAACGATTTAGAAGTTCGTCTCTCGGTAAAAATTGTCCGATCAGCTTGATTTTTGAAGTAAGGTCCCCCCCCCCTTCCCCCCAGTCGCGGTCCTCCGGTCCTCCTCCTCCCCTGCGCGCCGCGCAGAGGGGCAGCGAGGGGCCGAGCGGGCGACAATGCCGATTCGGTTTGGCTCGCCTTCGGAACTGGCACTATTCGCAGTCAGCTGGAGGAGGCGCCGCCGCCTTATAAACAGAACCGAGCGCATTCGAGGTGGGAGTGCGCAGTCCTCCCTTCTATGGTTCTAGGCTGGGACCTCCACTCAACAGAAGAAGGCTGAGGGAGAGGCGCCGCCCCCTTCGACAAAACGGAGCGCTTTCGAGGTGGGAGTGCCCAGTCCTATCCCTGTCGTGGTTCTAGGCTGAGACCTGCACTCAACAAAACAAGGCCGATGGATCTGCGGCTCACGCGTCCACCTCAAGACTTAACTCGCGTCAAGGCGCCCTTAACGCACCAAGCGAATTTAACTATTTAGTTTAGCTGAATGAAATGTTACACAGCCGAAATGAATGAGAAAATAGCAGTTACAGACCTGCAGAAATCGTTTTGTTACGTTTCACGGAGTATGGAGGGTCAATACGAAGGAACTAAAGTGATTTACGCAAAAGATACACGTAAATGTACACCATTTCAAGAATTCTGCACACCAGATTGAAGTCAAACTTAACAAAACGTTATCTGCAGGTACAACAACTATTAACGCATTCACTTCCCCTTGTAACGTTTATCGCTTGGGCAAGATCGGCTACGGCCATGACGGGCCATCGTCAAGAAATAAAAATATAAAATTCTAACGCTAACGCGTTAAACGTCCCCCTTGGTTTGAACACTTACCTCAAAGTCAAAAAGAATTTAATAATATAAAGCCAGAACTATTGGTGATAGCCAAATCATTAATTTTATTCGCCAGACATCGGGCGCACATAATGTCGCCCAGCGGGCCAGTTGTCAACAACGCGCCTTGACAACCACTGAATCGAACCACCAGCCAAGAATTAAAGGGCTCTAGTTTCACATTTGCCACACACTTACCATTAAATGAAATAGAAATTAAAAATATTAGGTCAAAACTCTCTGTGAGAGCCCAAATCGTGAATTTTATCCGCCTCACATTTCCAGCACAAACATGGCGCCGAGCGGGCCAGCTATAAACAACGCCGCATTGGTGTCCACTCAAACCAACCCAAAATATATTTTGCTAGTTTTATATTTATTAACGACATAAAATGATGTTGCATGCCTTTACCAAACAATTATGGGAGCCTCTACGCATTGACAGGGAACACAGAGGCAGACTAATTTTTATCTGTGACTGAAAACATGAATTGAGGACTGACTCTGAGGTTGGCGATGTTATTTTTTCGGTAAGAATGAAGTAGGTTTCGAGAGGGCGGTACGGTGGTCACGTGCGAATTTCAGTGGTGTCATCTCTTTCTGGCGCAGTTAACTGAAGCAGAGCTTTGTTTGAACGCGGACTTTGGAGGTTTCTCTTTCGCTCCGCTGACGAGTCGAGCAACCAGAACTTCAAATCAAATTTCCAAAATTTCTGTAAGAGCGATTTTGATAAAACTTCGAAATCGCATTTAGAATATACAATTCTATAACTGCTGTAAATTTTATCAAAATCCCTTGGGCCAAATTTTTTGGTCCCATAGGGGTAATGTAAAACAACTGACTAACGTTTCGACTGATTTTAAAAGGCAACTTCGTTGCCTAATAAAAGCTTATTGTGCCGGGTGTGCCTATCCGAAAAATGGGCCTGGGTGCGGGGGCCACCCTGTGGTTTGCAACAGTGCGATATGTTCCACGCACTGTCGTTTCGTTACGGAGAGTACACCCTCTGAATGCGAAAAATCTACACGCCGGTATTTAGAGACCGGGTATAAATTGTCTAAAGAATACCGCGTTTGACCCCTGCCATGGACCCTGAGCCGCGGGACCCACCACATATCAGATGACGTGAGTTTAAGAAAGAAGCGACAATGTAGATCTCATTCATTAAAAGCGTTACTGACGTCAGTCACGGTAACTCCTGGAAACGGATCGGGCTACGCTCGCGCACGGCTGCGCGGTGGTGGCACAGTGGGCAGAAATGCCCCAAAACGCGCTGGAAAATCAAGTTCTCGTCCAAATAGTTCGAAATTTGATTTCGGGGGGTTTTCGATGTCGCTGAATACAAATCTGGTGTCACATCGGCCGTAACTTATTCATTATGTGCTCTACAAGCAACTTTTTTAACGAAATCGACCAATTGTTGGCATTTAACTTATTAACGCTATAATTTTGAGGCTGTCTATTTGTATTTCGATGGATATTCACAGTAGAATCAGAGCTTTTAGGAAAACGGTAAAATTTTAAATAACTCCCTGATTTTGAGGAACCTCCTTTTTTTATTCCCTTTCCTCTTTAAGGAAACATTCTCAATATCTGAAGAGTTGTCTTCCTCAAAATCAGCAAAATCAATCCCTTTAATTTTTTCCCACACACTTAGCCTGGTAGGCCCGGCCCAGTGTTGCCAGAAAGTTAGGCAAAAATCCCGCCCAATATACCTGTGCTTGTGCTTGACGAGACTGTATCTCCGCCTGCCCACTTGGCAACATATGTGCACGAGTGCAGGGGAGTTGCCTAGAAGCCAGGCGGAGATACATTCCCGTTACGCACAGGTGTATTGGGCGGGATTTTTGCCTAACTTTCTGGCAACACTGGTCCGGCCATTGCAAATAAAACTGATGCTATCTCCATATTTCTCGCTGACCTCTCACCGATTGTTTTCAAACGCACTGCCCTCAGTGTGTTCAGTACCGCACCGGCCCGAGCGGAAGGACGGTGGCGCTCGTAGTGGCTGTTTTGGTATCTTGCGTACGCCAATTTATCCTCTGTTTCCCTAGATAGATGTCATTTTCACGAATTTGCGCAAGTATGCGCACGAGATAACATATGGACCTTCTTAAGTGTGCTTCTAAGTGTACTGTGTCAAAAAATCTCGATGGGGTAATGAGGGGAACTTGAGTTATCGTCCAAAATGTATTCACTTAGGGGTTTGCGTAGAATAGCTAAGGTTCGCCAATTTTAAGCAATAAAGAGGATCGGCGGGGTTGGAGCGAGGTTTGCTATTTCAAAACAAAGGTTGTGGCAAGATAAATGCGTGGGCGCGACCTCCTTCAACCACCCAACCTCGCGATAGAGGAGGGGAGAAAAATCAGTTAATTTATCAGGATTCCTAAAGTTTCGGCAAGCTCAACTTTGAGGGGTCCCTTTGCCCAAACAAGTCAATTTTGACCCGTCCATGGGCCGAATTCTTGTTATTTGGTCCTTTAAATACAGTTTAGGACCCTAAGAAGTTGAATAGCACGATTTTAAAATTTGGCTATTTCCAGCGCGTTTTGGGGCATTTCTGCCCACTGTGGGTGGGTCCGCCGGATCCTCGTGACCAAAGGAACGCCGAATAACGTGACACGTGACGCCTTTTATCGGTGTGTAACGCACGGCGCGCAGTGGCGGGGGGTGGGGGAATCACTCATACATAATGTGTGCAATGCCTTTTTTTTTCTTTTTTCTTTAATATTTTGAATTTTGATTTTTTTTTAAATCGTTTTTCTATTGATTTTTTTACGGAAAATGTCCTGTTACTCTTAGCTAGATTTTGATCATTTCCCCCTTTTCCTCATTTTCTCAGTTTTTTGTTAGTTTTTTCTCGATTTTTTCGTGTTTTCCGTACCTTTTTGATTTTATTTCATTTTTCAAAATTTTATTTTTTAAATGTTTTTTCCGGGGCCGTACAGTGATTTTTCGAAGTGGCTTCCCCCTCGGCGGCGGCGGTGGCACTCATCTACGGATCCAATGCCATTAATGGATGTCCCGGACTGCTTCGATTGCTTCATATATCTGTTCGACCAGAGGGAAATCGCACCCGTGCGGAAACACGTATTATATTCATCTGATTTTACGGCCATCTTTACGGCGCCGGCCGGGTGTTTGGCGTCGCATCGCGTCGTCGCTGGAGACCAGTCGGCCATAATGGAAACGGCCGAGACTCCAGTATAGGGCTACTCTGACACGCCGGCGCATTCCAGGTGCCAGGGCCGGCCCTTCAGCCCCTCGATCAGGGCAAATATGACCTCACTGCGTAAAGTACACAACTTCCAGGAAAAATACTACCTGCGTCTTTTGAAACGCCCCTCTGAAAAAATGGGATGCTTGTATGCGAAGAATCTCTTCGCAACTTACGAACCATTTAGTTTAATGCGTAAAATCTGGCTAGGCTTGCGAAGCGCTATTGCAAATGTATTTTCTTTTTAATACGAACGTTTTCTTCGCATTGCAAAGCATCCAATTTCTTTTGCAAAGATTGTTCGCCAGGTTTCAACAGTGCGCGGGTTCTTATCGGTGATCATGTGTACGCTCCTGAGACACGAGTGGTGGGCCCATATCGGTCCTGGGAGTGCACCGGGATTGTACACACACACACTCACAACAAAGTGAGCACAAAGTGTGCTGCCGTCACTCGGCACACTCGAATGAGAGTCGAGCTGGACCGTCTCGCACCGCCTGCTCTACACAGACTGTGTAGCGCGCGACACACGCCTATGCGCGCCCCGGCGGGCCCGGCCCCGCGCCGCCACGCGGAGTCGTCTGCTCCGCTCGTAATATTTTATCAGGAAGTGAAAAAGTATAAATGGTAACGCCCGCCCCGCCCCGCCCCGCCCCGCCCCGCCCCGCCGCACCCCGCCCGCCAGACGCGCTAATCGAGATGGCGCTGCGACGCGGTGCCTGCTGAGCGCTGCTGCGGCAGGTTCAAGGTCGGGATGCAGCGCTCTTGCCGGGCATGGGAGGTCTTTGTTCCCTACTGTGCCCGTAAAGTCCATAAAGTCGCTAGTATACATTATTTTCGGTAAAAAAAAATAAAATAAACACCTTTCTGTTCGCGGCGTCGAAAATTGTCGCTCCGCATGCTGGAGAATTAATTCCTGCAATTACAAGTATTCAAGATTGTAAATCTTGAAATCGAATGACGAGGCGAAGAATCGGTACAGCATGTGTACAACATATCGTGTAAATGCTGTAAATTGCAAAGTATACATCGTACATGTACGAGCATGTTTTTCGCAGTGTTTTTGCGCATATGCCATGGTTTCACCGATTAGTAAACAACTCTCTACTTTTGTGCGTGAATTTTGTTGTTATTGCGTATTTTCTCTGTTTTCTTCCGTGTTTCCTGTTTTATCCCAATATTTTTTCCACGATTCTACATTTTTAAAATGATCTTTCATTTCGGGATTTCTAGAATTTTGCGGCGTCTGTTAACGGCAGAATTTAGAGGATCGATTTTCAAATTTGATAGCAATTGCACCCAGGAAAATCCAAAGGCGATGTGCTGCAATATCAAATTTGATCTTGGAACAAAGTCACTTTGAAAACTATTCTCGTAAGTGTTACGGGAAAATTTTCCATGATGCATGTCGTTAAGTTACAACTTCCAGTTGTATATTGTTACGATAATTATTTTACACCAGGTATCGACTTCCTTTTCTTTGCCGAGTAAGAATTTGCTGTCGTAATTTTACGACTGCGCCCGTAAATTTACAACTCTGTGTCGTAATTACAAATTACGAAAAAAGTCGTGAATTTACTAGTATTTTTTTCGCAGTGGTATAGTTGCTATTTTTGGAAAACAAAATTTCGATCGTAATGTACAGGAGAAAACTTGATCTAGGGTCAATGACCTTGGGCCTGTACTTGGATCAATAAACAAATTTTCCGAGTGTGTTGCGTGCGATGCTCTTCAAAATCTAGCTGTTGAAGAGCAACCCTCTTGATGGTGACTGTGCTGTTGACAAACAGCCACGTTATTTGAGAGCATTACAAGTTGATAAAGAACAGCCTCGTTTGTTTTCAATCATAATTAAAGAAATTTGTCGTTCCTGGACATTGTATTAGCTAGAGAACTTTTTTTTTGCTGAATAACTTTTGTTGTCCCCATTATTGAAAATATTTGTTTTTTCGTGACAATGGTCACTGCTGCTTGACAAGTCAATGTTGTTGTACGACAATACGCACCCCTTAAAAACTTGAGAACAAATTGCCGTTCATTTTTACAGAATGATGTGCTTGACGCGCTCCTCTTTTCTTTTTGATTGCAGAGAGGGTCCGTGGAGGAGACGGACTCGATGGCCGCGAGTGGGACTAAGAGAGGATGTGGCTGCCCAAAGAACACGGAAAGGTAATCAAAAGATCATACTGCTGTCAAAATGACGTGGTTTTCACCGCTTATGAGACCAAAATGGTCACAAAACCGGTGCAAAACGCGTCATTTTGACGTCAATGATGGTTTTTCTGACTCGCGTGTTACTTTCCGCGCACCCCCGATGTTGCGTGAGCTTAGGGGTGGATGGCTTATAGAGTGTCGGAGGAGCACTTTGATTCGCGCGTCCGAGAAAATTTGCATGAGAAATGTTTTCACCGCACCGTTGGCGTGTCGGTGAGTGACAGGCTGGCAAGCCTGCTTCCGTCAATACCGCCGCGAGCAGACCGCCGTGGTGGGGCAAGGCACTCCGGCAGGGAAGGTCCTGGAACTGGAAACGTACTCAGGGTGGATGTGGTGGAGCTATAATCGGGAAAATGTAGCAAGAAGCAAGCTTCGAGGAGAGGGGGAGGTCCACGTTCCGGTTGCGGGCAGGTGTACCCGACGTGAGCTGGCTACAGAAAGTGACAGTGAGTGACTCAGTCAAATGACGCATGGTCAAATTTTGGACGCGCCGCTGTCTTAAACGGCACCCAAAATAATGATGACTGACTAAACACTATCATTCTGTTTGCGCTTTACTTCGGCTCGCGCCAAAGTGCTTTCAGTGATCAAATATATGTAGCAGCGTCAGCTCACTTTTTGGGCAGCAAACTCCAAACACTTTGTCCGTGACACACGCCAAGTCTAGGACCTGGAATACTTTTGTTTAGTTTCTCCTCGAGCAGAACGCAAATACGCGCCACCCGGAGAGGTCGAACAGCTCAGTGTCGGCTCGGGTCAGCAAAGCAGGTCGCTTTTCCTGTTCGCGCTGCTTTTCCCGCACTGTAAAAACGATGTCCGATTTTTTGAGGAAAAGGGGAAAACTTTGAGGACCTTGGGTACTTTGAGGAAAACTCCTTAGATTTTGAGGAAGTCTCCTCAAAATTTGTGGAGATTTCCCTTATTTTTTGAGGAGCCTTCCTCAAAATCTGAGGGTTTTCCCTCAAATTACGGAAGTTCCTCAAAGTTTCCCCTTTTTCCTCAAAAAATCAGACATTGCTTTTACCGTGCGCGTGCCCGCGCGACAGGCAGACCACGCGACTTCTGCTTTGAGGGTGCCTGTCGGGTAGGCAAATTCGTGACAGCAAAAGATTTCTCAAACCGGTTCAAACCATTATCGTATATGCCACCGTTTTGTGGTGGGTCCCACTTCGATCCCTTCAAGAAACCCCAGGAAACCCCATTAATAATTTAACTCGTCGCTGCGTCTCACGCACCGCCTCGTCCGTTCCTGATTTCGGTGACAAATTGGTCGACGCGCCGCGGGGGGCAGCGCCGCGATCGCTGCCGCCTTCTTCTTCAAACCGGATTTGCAAAGAGAAGCGTCTGGTTACATTTGACACATTGCAGACGCGGAAACCTTTGCGCGCGCGGCTCGTTCTATCGAATAATGAATGAAAAAAAGCTAGGAACTGTTTAACGTGAGAGAGCCGAGCTCGGCGGCGTGGCCCGGCCCGGCCTGTCCGCCTGCCCTGTCCGAGCTGTCAGCGTGTGAGGGATCCAGAGGGAACCTAACCTCACCTCCTCAGGGAACCTTCCTCGCTCCCCAAGGCTGGCCGGGCCGCCGCACGCGCGCGCGTTTTGCATCCGAAACAATCAGAAGCATTTCACTCACTCGGTCCCGTCGATTGTGACATCATGACAGGCGCACCGGGGACAACTTGGAAATGTTGGTACACTTGAACACTGTTAAAAGCTTACGATGGATTTCACAGTAAGTTACAGTGAAATCTGCACCACTGTAGCTTACGGCGAATATCACCGTAAGCTACGGTGAATTTCGCCGTAAGCTACGGCGGCTGGCACCGTAAGCTACGATGAATCAGGGGAGTCACTGTAACTTGCAGCGATATTCACCGCAGCTTACGGTGCCATTCACCGTAAGCTACAATGCTGCAGGATACGCTATAACTTACGGTGAAATTCACCGTAAGCTTTTTACAGAGAAGTTTGGGAAAAAAAATCAGAAAAATGCAGAAAATAAGTCGGAAAAGTCAAGAAAAGTTAAGAAAAGTTAAGAAAAGTTAAGAAAAGTTAAGAAAAACTCCTAAAATTTTATTTTTAAAAAATAACAGTATTTGTTCACCAAAATTTAGAAGTTTCCGCCTCGGACGCGCGCGAACCTCGCCTCCGAAACTCTTCATGATGGACGGGCGTCTTTCGCGGGCTTCGGCAAGTTCGACTCATTTCCTTAGCTGTCGGGCGGGGAATTAGTAAAGAGAATAACAATTTTTTCAAAAAAGTTCAGAATTCAATTTGTATGTACCTCTTGTCCGAATTTTGAGCAGAGGTCCAACTTTTAGGCACTATCGAACACAGTTCAAAAAATTAAGATAATAAATTGAAAAAATTAAAAAATATTAACACTCAAAAAATTCGGCAAATTCGGATAAATATTCTGAAAAGATTTGTTCACCGACAGTGCGGGTTTATTTTCTCGACTGTTGCCTGTTTCCGGCCGGCCGGGCCCTCGCGCTGCTCATACACTGGGGCGTGCACTCCCCCCTTTAGCTAATTCCCAGGGTAAAATTCCCATGATGCCCATAGGAACAAATGCCCTATTCCTATGGGCAGAGTACCTTTGCCCATGGGCAGCCCCAAAACCCATGGGCAGTTCCCATAGCCAACCCATGGGAATCACTTGCCCATTGGCAGGGACGATTGCCCATAGCCAACTAGCCTATAGGAACGCCTTGCCCATAGGTAAAATGCCTATGGGCATCCAATGCCCATAGGTAACTTGCCTATGGGAAGTTCTTCGCCCATAGAAAAGATTTCCCATGAAAGTTCAGAATGCTGTCAAATGTATAGTTTTTGTAATATCGATCTGAAATTTGGTATGTAGTATCTAGGGCGAAATTAAGTAGGGCCATTTTAATTTTATTGAAATCGGAGCATTTTTTTCTGGCATCTTGAAAACGGCTCGAGCTACCTGCAAACGGACAGCAGATTTGGCTTCGCCTCGATTCCGACACCCTGAAACATGTTCCGTTGATTCCGTAAGGCCTTGTTAATTAAGGCTTTGTCGCTTTCAACATTTGAAAACCCATAGGACACAATACGATAGGAACTAGCCTATGGGCGAGCTTCCCATAGCCACATCTCCCCATAGGCAATCTTCCCATAGAAACATATGCCTATGGGATCACCATGGGTTCCCATGTTCCATAATTTCATGGGTTTGTGTCCCCATGGGTGTGTTATGGGGATGCCCATGACTGCCCATAGGAGAGTTCATCCTATAGGAATCACCATGGGAATTTTACCCCGGGTTGCCGCCCGTCCCTGATATGCTGGAAAGTCACCACTCCAATAATAATAATAATGCCAAGGTGGCGCCTCGGTGCTGCCCGTCCAGTACCTGCCTCTCCTGAGCCGCCCTGCTGCCTGCCTGCCCAGCCGCCGGCCCGGCCACTCGCCCCGCCCCGCCCCGCCCCACCCCGCCCCACCCCACCCGGCTGCTCCAGCTCGCCCCTGGCCTGCCATAGTCTGTACCTTTCCACTGTGATCCCTGATGTATATCCTGTGCGCGGGTCATCGGACCAATAAACTCTCGATGCTGCCGCATGTGTAGCGTGTATATATATAAAAGAAAGATGTAACGCCGCAGACGAAAATGGCAAGGGGGGAAAAAAGTGAATCGGAACTGAATCCGGACTGAAGAGTCGTGGAGCCAAGCCGGTTGTCCACCTTTCACCCGGTGGCTTGACCTTGGGACTTGCAGACTGTCGCTCCACAGACTGGAGCAGCAATGCTGAAGGGGTTGGAAACGCTAATGATTATCGCGCGATTTTTAGCAGATGATATGAATGTATCAGCCTGCGCTTTTGAACACGTTTTGAGAGAAATTTTTAAGTTACACTGGGTGGGGTAACAGAGATACAATAATCCTTTTCTGAAATCATTTCGAAAAATGATTGTACGTCTCCCCTCTAAAAGAAATCATGTAAAAAAGCCAAGTAATACAGTAGAAGAAAAATTAAAAAGAAACAAAAAACGACGAAGAATCGAGAAAAAATAAAGAAGTAAACGAAATAAAATTGGGAAAAAAAAATTAAAACGAAAAAAAAATATTGTACACATTTTATATGAGTGATTTCCCCTCCCCCCCCCTCCCTCCCCCTTTGGGCGTTTCACATTTCTGTGATCCACGACGTTTTCCGGTGATTAAGGGTAGAAGCGTCACATGCCGGAACATTTGAAGCGCATTTGACTGTACTCCCGCGCTGTCCGCACGCAAGGCCGAGGGGTGGGGTGGGGGATTTACCCCCCCCCCCTCCCCAATCCCCTCTGAACCACCACCACCCCGCACCCCCCGGGGACACGGGACCGTTGAACCGCCACGCGCAAGTGAACAAGCGAGGGCGGAGCGGGTAAAAAACCGGGCCACCGGCGGGGCGGGGTAGGGCGGGGTGGGGTGGGGCGGGGCAGGGTGGGGTAGGGCGAGCCAGGGGCGGGGTGGGGCGCGCAGGCAACTTCGCAAAGATGATCACAACACGTGAGCTTGGGCGGCAATGAACCTGCGCCGATGGCAGAGGTCGCTCTGCCAGACCCGCGCTCAAAAGTAAAACGAACGGAGGAGGAGAAGAAGAAAAAAAGGATAAAAGAAGGAGACGCTATTGCAGACAAGTTTGGCATGCGCCACACGAAAGCAGGAAATGGATTCGCGGACGGGTGAGGCGGCGGTCGGTCGGCCGGCCGGCCGACCGGCAGCAGCCGATGGGCCGACCGACGGGCCGACCGTCAGATCGGCAGCAAGGGGTTTGTTTACATTTTGTATCCAAACATAACGAAGAAGCGCTCTCCCCGCGGCTTGCAGCGACAAGGACTTTATTTAATACAGATTCGTGCGAGGGAAGATGGCGTATGCGAGTACGTCGTGTGCGATTGTTAATTATTATTAGTTAAGGACAGGCACTTACGGGATTAGCAGTGCGTGTATATGTCGTTTTACTCTGTGGTGCAGGTTTTGCGGTTTTATGTCGGCATAAAATTAAAACGGCCCGCGCTGAAAACAAACTTGAAGACTGACCGCCATTCGGACAGGATGAAAGTGAAGGAGCGCCCGCCCCTCTCTCTCGCACTCACCGGCACGCCTCCAGGAACCTTAATGTGGGAAAACCCACGACTCACCCACATTCAAACCCCGGAGGTCTTTTTTTTACCCTCCCCCCCCCTCCCCTCCCCCCCCCTCCCGCTTCTCTGTTGAATCGTGCGGAGCTGGTGCGGAAGAGATTGTCGGGGGCAGAGAAAAAAAAACGAAGGAGGCGTGATAAGTACAACAATTTGTGATAACGAAACGGTGCGATTTAATTCAATTTTGTACCGAGGATGATGGGACATCAATTTGCCGTGTAGCACAGCATTGTGTAAAAAAGAAAAGATAGATACCAGAATAGGGAAGTCAGATGTTTATTTATTAATTTTTTTAATTCAGCGACGCGCGCTGTTTTCTCCGGCGCGAAACACGCGCGGATCACAACACCGTCTAACGCCGTTTCGCCTTGCAAATTTTAAGCGAACGGTACCACCGTCTTGACGATCCTGCGGAAAGGAGGAGTCATGACTGTTGTACTCAGCATCACGTATAATCTTGCCACGACCAGGTATAATGTTTTTTTTTTCCTTCTCCTTTTCTTCTTTTTTTTTTCCTGAGAGACTAAGCAGCCATAAACGAATATTGCAAGATGATGATGAACAGCATAGCGACCGTAGGGAGTTCCGTGAACGCGAGTGAACCCGAGGGGGAAAGTACCCTGAAATTGGTGTACGAGTGATAACGCGATTACTCCGGGCATGTTTGCACCATTTTTGTTTGGTTATTTAAGTTATTTTACTGCTTAACATACATAATAAGGTTAATACAATTAATATTTTATCGATAATAAGCCTTAAAAACAGGTCATTACGTCTAAAATAAGGTGATTATGCATTGATTACTCGCCTGGGTGTACGAGTGATTACGCTAGTGCTTTCCCCCTCGAACCTCCATTCTGATTGGGGAAAAAAGGAGAAAAAGAAAATTTAATCCTTAAGTCACCCACCCACCCACCCACACACCCATACCCACCCACACCCCCCACACACGCACGCGCGCGCACACACACACACACACACACACACACACACTCACTCACTCACTCACTCACTCACTCACTCACTCACTCACTCACACACTCACTCACTCACTCACTCACTCACTCACTCACACACTCACTCACTCACTCACACACTCACTCACTCACTCACTCACTCACTCACTCACTCACACACTCAACACTCACCCACCCACCCCACCACACAGCTGTCCTGTGAAGATGCAGCGTATTTTTCTCACAGATGATGTCGCTCAGGAAGCACTTATGCCCCTATTTGTCGAAATGGTCCTTTTTTTTGGTCAGTCTGTTTGCAGTGTAGGCTGGACACGACGGGGAGCAGGGTCCTATCTCAGGGTCGGAGCCAGTGTCATATCGCGGTGGCGTGGCGTGGCGTAGCGTGCCGAGGAGCGCGTGGCTGTCTCCCAGTGCACTTGCTCGAATTACAGACACGGCACGCTTGTGACCAAAGCTGTTCGAAAATATTTTTGTGTGACTTTCGTGCTTGTGAAGTACGTTTTTCGTCTCTTAGTAAGAAGAACCATATGTATATTATTCTTTTTTTCTTTCATTATTACTGGGTTGCTTATCTTCAGGATTTCATGACCAGAACATTCATTTTTGAGGAGAACGTCAATTTTCATTTAGCTCAGCATTTTTTTTTTTCTCCCAAAAGTTGCAAGCGAACTGCTGCGTTTTTTGTGTCATCAGCGTCAAGTATATGTGTCCAACTCCTACCAGCCAATGCAATCAAGGTAGTTTTCCAACTGTGTGCTGCAGCTATCGTCATTCCAAAGTTTACAATCGGTAACCTCGTTTCAAATCCTTGTTTTTTATATTTCCTCCTCCGCGCTTACTCACGTTCACATCGCTCCGCTTCAGTTCCTCCGCGACGAGTCGTCATGATCATGTATATTTGACTTTGTAATTGGGCCGCCCCTCCTGGGACCTCACCGCCACCTTGATCGTGAAGAAAGTTTACATATCGGCTCAAATCCCACGGCGGCGGCGTGTTGAGGCGGTCAGGGTCAGACCGCCGCTCACACGTGCAAAGCTTATATGTTGTAAAAATGAGGGGGGAAGGGGTCACTCATACGAAATGTGTATAATAATTTTTCTGACTTGATTTTGTTTTGATTTTTCAATAGAATAATGAAAATTTTTGACATTTTTTTGTTAAGTAATGATTGTCTCCTCCTTCTAGCTGATTTTTTTTTTGATTTGATGTCAGTTGTTTGTCCATTTGTTCATGATCTTTTGGATTTTTGTTGTGACTTTTCCCTTTGTTTTTTTTTTTTTTTTAAATTGGTTTTGATTTTTAAAATGATTTTTGGGGGTCCCTGCAATGATTTTTTTTCTAGTGAATCCCCACCCCTCCCCCCTCGTGCAAAGCCTCCCGTGTGAATGTCGTGAATGTAGTCATAGGCGGCACGTCAAACACAAAGTATAACAAGAATCTCACGTGTGTGCACGTGCAGCGTGGCGCATGTGCAGTGGAGGCGCAGTGGTCACGTGTCGTCTTGTGCGCATGCGCGACTCGCGCTTTAATTTCCCTCTTTTTATGGCGAGCGCAGTGTAGGCAAAGTCGTGCGCCGCGGTGCCGGCCGGCCGGCCTGGAGGATGCAAAGAGGGTGAATCCGATAACAACCTGCAGTACTGTCCTCTCTCTTGTTCCGTACGGCCGTGTCCCTTGAGTGCGACAAGGACAGAGAGAGACGAAACCAACCCTGTGCAAGTGTGCGATTGGACCGAGGGGAAAGGGAATCACTCGTACAAATTTTTGATTTTTATTTTACTTTGTTAATAATTTTATTTCTTTTGATTTTTTTAAGGAATAATTTCGCTTTTTGATAAATTTCGATCTTTGCCCCGTTTTCTTTTTGACTTTTGTCAAATTTTTAATTTGTTTAGCTTGATCTTTCGGATTTTTCTGTTTGCTACCGCTTCTGTTTTTCCCTCCGATCCAACACATCCCATCCATCCATCCATCCATCCATCCATCCATCCATCCATCCATCCATCCATCCATCCATCCATCCGCCACGCTGGGGCTGCATGGCGCTGCATGGCTGGTCGTCGTCCTCCTCGGCCCCGTCAGACCCCACTCCCCTCTCTCCTTCCCCACTCCCCGCTAGTTTTTTGATTTATTAAATTTTTCTTTTTGAATTTTTTTTTGAAATGATTTTTCTAAGTGAGGCCCTCGCCCCCCCCCCCCCCCACCTCGGGTTGAACGCAAGGGCAAGGGCAGTGCAACGGCTGCTACTCCGGCCTGGGCCAAGGCGCTGGCCCGCCGGCCCGGACGCTCAGGTCACTGCTACTCTGCATCCTAAACGTCAACGCGTCCCGCCCGGCGGGAAATGTCCGGCGCAGAGATGAACGACCGGAAGCGAAGCGCGCGTTCCTCCGCTCGTGGGGTGGGGGTGGGGGTGTAACGTGCGCTGCTCAAAGCACCCCAACATCATTGAGAGGGATGATTTTTTTCTTAGTTTTTTTTTCTTAGGCCATTAAACCCATAATTGAAAATTTTTAGGGAATGAAAAACTAACTTTTTTTAAAATTAAAGAAACTATTCAACACCCCCCCCCTCTTTTCCAAAAAAAAAAGTCATAAAAGTTTACGGTATATATGCACTTTGGGCTTGTGTTTACTTCGATGTGGTCCGTCTGCGGAGGAAAAGAAAAAAGAAGAAGAAAAAAATTTATGCCAACGGAAAGTGAACGTGAGGTTGTTTGAGTCACGACGGTTCTCGGTACTGTCACTGTCCGCGCCGGAAGCTGCGCGTGCATACCGCGGGATAACATTTACGGCACCCCTGTGGCCGAGGCGGGCGGGACGGGGTGAGGTGGGGCGGGGTGGGGTGGGGAGGGGCGGGGCGGGGCGGGGCGGGGTTGCCCGCGGGGTCCGGTCCGGCCCCGGGCGGCGCAGAGGAAGCGTACGGGCGCGCGGGCTGGGCTGGGCTGGGCCGGGGTGAAGGCCTGCCACGCCAGCCTGCACTAGAGTACAGTCACACCGCGAGGCCCGCGGCGAAAGGTCGTTCATTCATCAGGCACAAGCGGCGACGAAACACGCCGAGTCTAAGTTAGCTACATTATTGCATGATGGCCTAGTGTGTGTCTTCTTTGACTAAGGCTTTATCTGCCGCGCACTTTTTCAGCCGCCCTCTTCAGCTGCCGCGTCTGATTCCGAACACCGCTCGCGCGTGTCTCCGTCCTTGTAGCACTGATGCGGGGCCCTGCTGCTGCCGCCCCCAACATGGGGCGCACCGCCACAGGTGCGACAAGGACGAGATATGAAAGCGATGTTCTGAACAGTGCCGCCAGAAAGTTAGGCAAAAGTCCCGCCCAATCACTGAAAAAAAAAAAATGTCGTAAATTAACAGGTAATATTTGTGAATTTTGTTAAACGACCTGACAGTGAATTTACTTTTTATTCGTGTTCATTTACAAAAAAACTCTGTAACTTTACAAAAATATTTCGTAACTTTACAAAAGAATTCCGTCAGCTTACAAATTTTATATGTTGTTTCGCGATTTTTCTGGTTAATTCACAAAATGTTTCATAAAACTACAAAAAAAATCTGTTCATACCGATTTAACAGCGAAACCTGTAATATTTTTTTACGTTTTTTTACAACAAATTTTTACAGTGAATACACCTGCTCGTAACGGGACTGTATCACCGCCTGCGTACTAGGCAACATCTGTGCACGAGTGCAGGGGGAGTTGCCTCGCAGGCAAGGCGGACAGTCCCGTTACGCACAGGTATATTCGGCGGAATTTTTGCCTAACTTTCTGGCAACACTGAAACAGTCGGCAGCTCTCGCGCTGCGAAATCTTCACGCAGGGAGGTAGGTAGGGATGCGTATGGCGCGTATGACACACTGGTTTGCTCGCGCACCGCGCTCGGGAATGTAAAGCGCGCCGCGTGTTGTGAGCCGGTTCCTTTTTATGGCGCAATTACTCCCGGATTATAACTTTTTCAAACGATTTGAAGTAAAGGAGTTGTGCGCGGCCGATGGGCGCCAGTAGCAGCGGCAGCAGTGCAGATCAGCCGGCGCGAACAGAAAAACAAGTTTAATTGAACCAGCAGAGACACCGATGCGATCCAGTGACGGGCGCGCGGGGGTGTGACAGAGCACACAGCAGCTCACCCGAAAGCAGTCGTGTTTGCAAACTGGATCACACTCATTGGCTGTATCTCTCTCTCTCTCTCTCTCTCTCTCTCTCTCTCTCTCTCTCTCTCTCTCTCTCTCTCTCTTCTTTCTCTCTCTCTCTTTCTCTCTTTCTCTCTCTCTCTCTCTCGCGCGCGCGCTCTCCCTCTCGCCCTCTCTCTCTCACTCCTAGCAGGTCTGTCAATAAGTAAGATATATAGTGAGACAGAAGAGAGTCAGAAATGCAAAATCACACACGCGGCACCTCCGCCGGGAGTCGAACCCCCGACTGTAGCGCAACTGCGACAACTGCGCGGCCTGCTGCGGCCTAGGTAACCTCTGACATAACCCGCTCAGCACGCTGCCCGTCACTCACTCACACACTCACACACACACTCATGCTCGCACGACATTCCGTCTTGTCGTGCAACACATGTGTGATCTGCCCCGCCCCGCCCCGCCCCACCCCCGCCCCGCCCCACCCCGCCCCGCCCCGCTCTCTCTCCCTCCCCCACCCCTTCTTGCTCGCTCCGCTCTCTCCTCCGCCTCGCGGATGGGTTCACCTGTGCGCCGCGCGTCGATATTGACCCGTTTCTTAGTTGGGTCAGCGCGGGCGCGGGTGTAGCTGGTGCCCTGCTGCTGCCGCTGCCGCGCCGCCGGTCGGTGTGCTGGTCGCCCCGCCCCGCCCCGCCCCGCCCCACCCCGCCGCGCCGCGCCCCACCCCGCCGGTACCCCGCGGCCGGCTCGGCTGCTGCCGCCGTGCTCAGCCGCTGGCACGGACCGACCTCCAGGTGCACAAGGTCGTCCTCTGCTCCTGCAGCCGCCGCTGTCTCCGCCCCTCCTTCTCTCTCTCTCTCTCTCTCTCTCTCTCTCTCTCTCTCTCTCTCTCTCTCTCTCTCTCTCTCTCTCTCTCTCTCTCTCTCTCTCTCTCTCTCTCTCTCTCCTCTCCCCTCCTCTCTGCCTTTCTTCTTCCGTACTTCCCCTACTACTCCCTGTGTGCATCCCCTACTACCGCCGCCGCGGCCGCCCCGCCCGTGCATACGCGTGTGTGTGTATGAGTGTGTGTGTGTGCGTGTGTGTTTGTTTGCAGTGCGAGAGAGGGCGGTGGTGGTCCCGGCACGTAGTGTGCCCGCCCGCCCGGCTCCGGCGAGTTGATAAAAATGATCTCGCGACATTGGGCCGGTTCAGTTGTCGAGGGAACCCCGGCGCGCGCGAGTGACCCAAGCGTTCAAAAGGATCGCGGACAAGACCAGGACCGCCTCCGTACCGACTCTTCCTCCTCCTCCTCCTGCTGCTGCTCTTCTTCCTGCTCTTCCTCCTCTTGCTCTTCCTCTCGCTCCTCCTCCCCCTCATCCTCCTCCTCCTCCTCCTCCTCCTGCACCTGCTCCGACCGCCGCCGCCGCCCGGCGTAGCCTGCCGTGTGCGCGCGTGTCGTTGGTGTTGTTCGGTGAATGCCATTGCCGCCTCTCCGGATTATCTCCTTCACGACCACCATTGCCTCCCCGTGGATCGACTCGGACGGTAAGTCGTGCGTCCGGTGTTCCGATCCGGCGTACTGCTCTACTCGTTGCGTGTGCGTGTGTGTGTGAATTGCGCACGCGTGAAACTCAAGTGCGTCGAGACTGTCACGCACTAGTAGGTGTGTGAATGTTCATTCCTCCACGTGCCTTCTCGTGTGTGTGAGTTTCCTGGACATTTTACACACTTGATTTCGTGTGTGTGTGTGGGGGGGGGTTGTCAAATATAGAAACGGATATTCACACACCTATAAGTATGTAATATTTTAAACACATACGCGTGTATGATATTTCTCATACCTTCAAATGTGAGGCATTTCTCACACGTCCAAGTGTGTGATATTTCATACACGTACAAGTGTGTGATATTTCTCACACATGCAATTGTGTGACATTTCACACACGTACAAGTGTGCACTGTGTGCTGGGAAATAATGGTGGTCTGTTTTTGTTTCAATGCGATGGTTTGTGTAAGCTGTCAATCATAATTTGTTTGAGGTTTCTTTTACACTGTCTACTTCTAGTTTTTTTTAAAATGTTTATTATTATTACTATTATTATTATTATTATTATTATTATTATTATTATTATTATTATTATTATTATTATTATTATTATTATTATTATTTCTTTTTTTTTGGGGGGGGGGATGCAAAGTGGAGGGGTAGAGCGTGCGAGTGGTTGCAACGCGCTGCATACTTTCAAGTGCAATGGTGCAAAAATTTCTAGGATAACATTTTATTATCTACTGAAGCATTAGTGTACCAACAAATTTGAGCAGCCAAATGCTTGACAACGTTACAAAGAATTTACTTCTTAAGGATTTCACAGCGCCGCATGGAAGTTAAAGATTAGCTGCCTTAGCTTTTTTTCTTTCTTTTTTTTTCTTAATGTTTTGGAAAACGCCCGATTAGGTCAAGAAAACGCAAGTAGTTTTATTAGGCAAAAATTAGCTGAGAGAGGTAATATTTTCGGCTGATGCCAGATTAGCTGATATATTAGCTTTTAAAGCATTTTTTTTTTTTTACTTTTTTTCTTGATTTTTGTGCGACGACGCTTGTTGTTCAGTCCACTCTAGTTGTTCGCGGCGTCACCAGCTGCATATTCGGGACAGTCCCAGCTGCTGTCTAAATTCCGAGGATCGCTCTCGCGCCTCCCTCCTTGTCACACTCACGGGGCGCTGCCATCCCCGACAGAGGGCAACGCCACAGGTGCGACAAGGACGGAGGCAGGAGAGCGATCTCCGCGGAATGAGACGTCAGCGTGACGCGGGCGTGCGTTAAAGTCTCCATCCCGACGCTAAGCGGGTCTGAACGGCTGTCAACCGCGGCGCGCGGGCAGATACATTGAACAGGGACGGCGGGGTACATTAACATAACTTGTTGCGGTCCAGATCTCGTTGTAATTACTCGCGTATTTTATTGATTTGTAATCCACCTCATGAAAATTAATCATTCCCTCGAATCGGAGGAGAATTTTTATAAATTATTCCTTGTCCAACATTTTTGGTCACATTTGCTTCTTCTTTAAAAAAAAAAAAAGAAAAAGAAAAAATCTTTTAAAAATATGTTGTCACTCATGGCATGTGTGGGTACTTTAGTGTGTACAGACCTCACGTATCGATATTTATTAGTGAAGTTGTGACATTTCAGGCAAACAGTTCAGTTAGTCGCTCACTTGAAATGCGCGGCTCTTAATGCGCACGAGGATGTGACAGCGGAAACCACTTTGGCAGGATCATGCGTCGCCCCGGTGCACCGCCTGCTAAATAACTATCAGGACGTTATCGAGGCGACGACGTCTTCAATAATCGGAATAGAAAACACCAAAGTGATATAGTTTCGATATTCTTGACGCATACAAGGCTCTGACAGTCTCATAAGTTATGGAACCACCACCGTCACTCTGTACAGCAAACTACATCCGTTTGGTGCAGTCGCGGAAGAAATTGTCTGTGTTTCATTGGCGGATGAACTAAATGGAGAACGAGCTGCGCAGATTCACAATTTTTAAGTAAAACACAAAATACAAAAATTTTATTTTTATTAAGAAATTTTAGGAAAGTTCTTTTAAGACAATTTTAAGGTCGTTGTAAGGCTTTTCAAGGCATTAAAAATCGCGTATTTTTAGCATCCTCAGAGCCTCCTCTTTCAGGTGCACTCTGGTAATCCAAGTGTGCGAATGCTGCACACTTGTAGGTGTGCGAGGATTCATTCGTACACTTGGCCATTCAAACGTGTGAATATCCTAGGAAAATTCACACGTTTACGTGGCCAAGTGTACGAATGAATGCTCGCAAACCTACAAGTGTGCGACATTCACACACTGCTTGGGTTTCCAGTGCAGTCACATGATAAGATCTGTGAGCACCCAGCCCCCCAAAATTACTTTTTGCTTCAATAAAAAGAAGAAATAATTTCCTAATCGCTTTTTATTTTTAAAATTATTTTCTGAGGGTTTTGATCTTGGACGGAAACAAGATATGAAATATCAAGACAGCGTTTTGCTGTGTATATATTCACACTGGTCTCGAGCTCAGCGTTTTTTTCCCTTTCTTTCTTTCTTTTTTTTGCCAGTACTGGAGGAAGCGCCGCCCCGCTGTCTCCACGTGGCCCGTGAACTTGCCCGCTATGCTCTATACAGTCTCCCCCACTTTGTGTCGCCGCGGCAGGGGCGGAGCGAGAAGGCTTATGCTCGCCGCTCCGCGCCACCTGCGGGGGAGTGGCGGGGGGGGGGGGGGGTAGGGGGTAGGGGGGCCCGACCCGGCGGCCCCCACCGCACCGGAGGGGGTCTGGGGTCCACGGGGTACGGGCCGCCTGCAGTCCGCACCTCAATGGGCCGACGAGCACCATGCAGCTCCCCAGACGACAGGTACTCGTTCCACAACAGGTACTATTGGCGCCGGAGATAGAGACGCCATTCCAGTCGGTCAGCACGCAGATTCTTTGCTGTTTTTAGGCCCCCGTTAGGGGGGCCTATTGCTCACGCCCGTGAGTTTTTTATTATTCTTGACGATGGCCCCTTATGGAGGCAGTCCATTGCGTCTATACGATTCGTACAAACTTACGATGAAAAATACTACGAAAAATTAGAATTTTTTTGAGATAGGTTTGATGCCCGACTCCCTGTGCGGTTTTGGCATAAAACTAGTTTGCATCCTTAGTTTCTATAGTGATTGCGAGCCGAGCACCCTGTGCCGAGCCGGCTTGGTGGCTCGGTATTGTTTGAGAGGCTCGACGCCTCGGCGCGCAGTGGAGAACCGCGGCAGGGGGGGGGGGAACCTGTTGATTCAACTTATGCACAGTAGTTCAAAGACTAAAATTTTGAAGGACATGTTAGAATAAAATTGTTAACGCAGTTTTCGAATAACCATTGCATTACGAGCCTACAGTTTAAAAATCAAGCTAATCGGACAAATTTTACTGACAGACCAATTTCTTAGTCGTTTGAGCTAGATAGCTGAAATTTGGCATCTACCCCGCTGTACTAGTGACGATGATCAAACACTAAGGTTAAACTTTTTTTTTTTACTTAACAAAAACAAGTAGATCTTATTTTCTTATTTACCTAGACCATCCACGAAAGTCTCTAATGAAGCCAAAAAATTGAACTTCGTGCCTACCAGATTTTTGTAAAATCGATTTTTTTAAAATAATTGTCAATTTAGCTCGCATCTTTGGGTTATTTATGGTGATTGCTTGCGGCAGCGTTGTTGATTGCTGGTCCAGGGGGTGATGAGATTTTATGTGGAAAATGTGAGGCAGATGAAATTCACGCTTTGGTTTGATAACGTTTTGACTGAAAAAAATTAAAGTCTTTCTCATTCTCGAGTTAGTGTTAAAACATAGGGGGCCGTTTAACGCGTTAGCGTTAGAATTTTTTGCATTGAATTTTAAATGATATTTTTAAATATTTTTTTTTTTACTTTACTTTACTTTCAATCAATTTCCGTTTTCATATTTCGTTTTTCTACTCTGGAAGCAGTAGTGTGTGAATGTCGCACACCTGTAGGCGTGTGATTTTTTTTTTTATTCATTCGTACTCGTAATCGAGTGTTTTCTTGGAATTTTGCGCACCCTTTGGCAGTTCTCCTCACACAGGTCAGGAAAGTCACGGAAATGTCAGGGAATACCAAAAGAAGGGTCTGGAAATCAGGGAAATGTCAAATGTCAGGGAAATTTGCGAAAGTCACGGAAAAATCCAAACATATGACTCGATGTGCAATAACATAACAAAGCATTTTGAATTTTTTTTTTTTTTTTTTTTTTTTTGTTGTTGTCTGTGCTTCCTGTTACTCAAAATAATAATTATTAAAAAGACGATTTTTTAATAATTTTTTTCCGGAAATCATGGAAAAGTCAGAGAAAATGAAAACGAAGGTGGTGTGAACCCTGTTTGGGTGGAGATCGTAGGCACGGAAATTCACACGCAATAAGAGTCTGACAGTAGCACGCTTGGGTCTGCGCGGTGTATACGCTCACGCGCTGAATGTGGGTCACGCTTGAAACCCAAGTGTGTGAATGTCGCACTATTATTGGTGTGCGAAGGATTCATTCACACACTTGGCCACTCAAACGTGTCAATAATCTTCCGAAAATTCACACGTTTGAGTGGCCATGTGTATGAATGAATCCTCGTACATCTACAAGTGTGCTACATTCTACATTCACATTCTTGGATTTCCAGTGCAGGCCCCCGCAAACTGCGCGGCGCGCTCCGAAAGATAATGAAAAACATTTAAGATGAGGGCAGACGCGTATAGTAGCAGTAGTTGTCGCACACTTAAGAATTTAACGCGACGTCAAAACGTATGTGACCCACCAGTACCACTTCTCTCTCTCTGTCTCTCTCTCTCTCTCTCTCTCTCTCTCTCTCTCTCTCTCTCTCTCTCTCTCTCTCTCTCTCTCTCTCTCTCTCTGCAGAGGGGTTCTCTTGGCACGGCCGGCGCGATGAAGCGCGCGGACACGCGCGCGCGTCTGTGTGTGTGTGTGTGTGTGTGTATGTGTGTGTGTATGTCTGTGTGTGTGTGTCTGTTGCAAGTGTGTGAGTAAGCGCGCACGTGCCGTACACTCACGCACGTGCACGCGCGCTGATGACGGGCCGCGACTATTATGTCATACACTTTTAGTCTCGGAAGGTCAAGTTAGGGTAGTTTTCGAGTGTTCTAATTTGAGCCCTCCTCTAGCGTGACGCAGTGGTGACCGGTGACCGGTGCTCGGGGTGGGGTCGGGCGGGGCGGGGTGGGGTGGGGTGGGGCGGGGCGGGGCGCCCAGCAGCAGTGACCGGTACGGCTACAGCAACAGCAGCAGCAGCACGCCAGGTCGTTTGAGCCCCGCGCGCGTTAGAGTGAGCGAAGGACAGTTCGACATCGTTAAAGCCGACGAGACGCTATCGGCGTGGAGAGGAGGGAAAGGATTGAATGGGCCTTTCCTTTATGACTCGCTCAACGACTCGTAGGTTATGGGCGCCGAGCACCGCGTGTGGAGGAGGACGCTGACCTTACTCAAACCAACACGGCGGCCCGCGCAAAAAGAGCAGCCGATCAAAACGAGGGGATAGCCTAACCTATATATTTGTGTGTTGTATGTCGCCGCGCAGTCACTGAAACCCTCATCCTCGCGTTCAGTTCACTTTATATGTGATGCTAGATTTATTTTCCTTTGGCATGAATTTGACTGCGTTGTTCTTCTTTTAAAATTATGAGTGACCCAGCCGACGCTATCGGAACAGTGTTGTCAGAAACGTAGGCAAAATGTAGCCCAAGCACAGTGGAGCAAGGCGGGCTGTATCAGCGCCTGAATACTAGGCAACACCTTAGCACTTGAGCGTTTATGTTGCCTAGTAGGCAGGCGCTTATGCAGCCCGCCTTACTCCACTGTGTTTGGGCTAATGTTTGCCTACTTTCCTGCCAACTCTGTCGGAACACAATAATTGTAGCGGCTATTTTCCGATCGTGAAGCCCGTTTCTTTTTGTAAAAAGAGAGAAAAGGATGGGCTTTTCACTCGTTTTTATTGAGACATCTTTTCGCAGACGCAGGGAAAATTATCCCTGTGAATTTACAGTATATTTTGTGATCAATTTATATTGGTGACCGGTAAAAATGTGTATACGCTCCTTAACCGAGTGATAATGGACCCCTAGCTCGATTCTTACAGAATTTTCGACTAATTCCAAACCGCCCTTTAAAAAAGAAATAGAAGTGCAATTTCCTCGTGGTAATTTTTTTTTTCGTCCAATCTAACCTCTAACTCTTGGTGCAGGAGATGAGCCGTTCCTGACCGTGGGCGCAGCCAGCAACATGACGGTCGGCTGCCTCGACTGGGAGCGGCTGGCGGACCGCCACGCCCGGGTGTCGCGGGGGTCCAGGACGTCCCCGCCGTGCTGGCAGGACCGCGTCGTGCACGAGTACCACTACCGTCACCGGGACGCGGAGCGCTCTGCAGCCCGCAGCGAGAACCTAAGGAGGAACCTGCCCTCGTTTAGAGGTGAGTCTGTGGCTGCGCGCCCCGCCCCGCCCCGCCCCGCCCCGCCCCGCCCCGCCCCGCCCGTGGTACGCCCTCGCCTCGCCCCGCCCAGCTCAGCCCCGGAGAAGTGGCAAGTGTCACACTGTGAAAAAAAATTTTCCCTGAGGTGAAGTTTTAAAATTACTTTTCACTGTGAAGTATAGTTGTAGGTTTACGGGAAAATTTTCCACGAAGTAGAGTCGTAAAATTATAATTACAAATCGTGAAATTACAAGCACCTCGTATCGAGTTGAAATTCAATCACGAACAAGAATGGTTTGTCGTCACTGTGAAAAAAAAATATTCGTAAATTTACGACTTTTTCCGTAATTTGTGATTACGACACACAGTTGTAAATTTACGAGCGCACTCGTAAATTTACGACAACGAATTCTTACTCGTCAAGGAAAACTAGGTCGACACATGGTGTGAAAAAATTATCGTAACAACACAACTGGAAGTTGTAGCTTTACGACTTTTATCATGGAAAATTTTCCCGTAACCCTTACGAATATTTTTCACGATGGCAAATCAACAACATTTTTCGTAAGTCGTAATTTACAAAATATATCGTCAATCAATCAATTTTTCACAGTGTTACAAGCACTTCGTATCGACTTGGAAATTCAATCACGAGCCGGAGCAAGATGTTGTAACACCTGCAACATATCTTGTATAAATCTGCGAATGTATGTTTCGCAGTGCAAGCTTGTCACAGGGGTAGGGTCGATGCTCCCCACCAGGGTATTCACTTTCAATGCGCACAACGTCGACCTTCATAGGAAGAAAACGGTGTTTAAACAACCAGAGGTCGTTTACCTCAGTTACTCTCATTCCTCTAGTAAATTTTACGTCGGTTAACTATATCAACGTATTCCGTTTGTACTACGAACAAATTTTATTTCACCCCTTATCAACAAGTAATTTTTGTTGATAAGAAGTGTTTTTGACTACAATCTTAGTTGTTGATACCTATTCATAATAATTACTGTTACATATCCATGCACAAAATTATGGACAGCTAAAAATCAAAACATCCTTTAGGAGTCTCAGATTACATTTTTCAGCAATGTTGGAATATTGCGCGATGGAAGGATTATGAGTGACTCCGGGCTTGGGTCATTGTATGGCGCTTATCCATCTCAACAACTTAGGGTTATATCGGCAGGAGTTCGTAGCGAACTTGCTGCGCCCTACATTTGGATGCACCCTTCCATGTGAATGTCACACACTTAGATGTCGCAATCATAAAATCATCCCCTCCGGGTGATTCTTGAAATATTTCGGAAGACTCGTAGTTTTCTCGTGTAAGTGCACGAATCACAAGCCATAGGCACTTCCAATAATTGAGCGCGACATGCCCTCTCTTGGTGTTTCCTTGGACCACGCTACGCCACGCTACGGTCGCGCCACTCTGTTGCCGCAACGCGTCCGGTGCGCGAGAACACCCAGCCTTCGGGTTTTATTTATGATTAGAATAATTCGGCGGCGGAGAAGGGTCGGTCCAGTCGAGGTCCACACCACCGCGTCCTCTATGCGTGCCGAGCGTTACGTCAGAACGAAACGTTCCAGCCAAGTGTTGTGAATGTCGTCGAACTCTTCTAGGTGTGATTGCTTTTTATTCGGATGCTTTTCATGTGCACTAAAATGCATAAGAAAATCGTCCGAGGGGAGGATCACTCGTACCAAATATGTGTACAGGAGCTTTAATTATATTTTTTTATGAAGAAAAAAATAGTTTTGATTTTTCAGAAGAAGAATACAAATTTCTGACAGTTTTCGATAAATTTTGATCTTTTTCTCCCTATTTCGGACTTTCTTCGTGTAACTTTTTTCTTTAGTTTTCTTTTTTTTTCTTCATTTTTTCTCGATTTTCCGATATTTTTCAAACTTTTTTCATCCTGAATTTATTTTGGAAAAAGAAACATTTTTTTTTATTTGACGTTTCAAATGATTTTTCGGGGGCCCAAAAATGATGTTTCGAAGTGATCCCTCTCCTTCGAAAAAATCCATATATGATACTCTTTTCCTTGTTCAAGTGCGCCGGGGGGTTCCCCGTGTATAGGGAGTGCAGGGCTGCGCCGCGGCTGCTGCCAGCGTGGCCTTGAACTCGGCCGGTCGCTCTCCGGGCCGGTGTAGCGTAGCGTGATGCAACTGGGCGGTGCTGCGGCCGGTCGCACTCCGGACACCACGCGGGTGCATGCGACCCTTCTATATATACCCCGACGCGGCGCAGAGCTTTACTTTATTTTTATTTTATTTTTTTATTATTCTCACTTTTCACTTCTAGTGTGCAGCATTGCGAAAAAGTGTGTCAGGGGATCGCGCGCGCGCGGGCAGTAGCAGCAGCCAATCCTAAAACAGCACACACCACCACCAACACCTCCTGCATTGCGAAAAAAAAAGAAGAAAAAAAAGCATACTCCCTGGACGCCGATAATTGCCAAACGCGACTTGTCGCGCGCGCCGAATCAGCCAGCTGTCCGTCACACTAAATGCGTAAAAAAGAATAATAAACCTGGAAAAAACCTTGGGAGGCAAAAATATATAAGCCTCATGGTTTGTAGGACGGGTTGGGCGGGGCCCGGGGGCCCGGGGGCCCGGGGCCGGGTGTCTAGTCCGCGAGTAACGGTCAGCTAGGTTCGAGTCTGTCACGTGGTCGGCCGCTCACGTGCGCGCCGGGGCGGGATTTCTCATCCGACGCCGCGTGTTATTGTCTCAAGGTGAGATTTCTACTCCAGTCTGGCCGGTCAGGCCGTCAGGCCCCTCCTGTAATGAGGCCATTCCATGCACTGGACGCCCCGGTATATGAGGGAGCGGATGTCACGTCGCGCGCGCCGCCGGGGGGGCAGGTGTTTGAATTTTCGCACGCTTCTAGGTGTGCGAATTTCGCGCAATGTGTTAGTGTTTGTATTTTAATTTTGCACACTTCTATACGTGTGGATTTTAATTTTGCACACTTGTATACGCCTGGATTTTAATTTTGCACACTTGTAATATACGTGTGGATTTTAATTTTGCACACTTGTATACGTGTGGATTTTAATTTTGCACACTTATATACTTGTGGATTTTAATTTTGCACACTTGTATACGCGTGGATTTTAATTTTGCACACTTGTAATATACGTGTGGATTTTAATTTTGCACATTTGTATACGTGTGGATTTTAATTTTGCACACTTGTATACGCGTGGATTTTAATTTTGCCCACTTGTATACGTGTGGACTTTAATTTTGCCCACTTGTATACGTGTGGATTTTAATTTTGCACACTTGTATACGTGTGGATTTTAATTTTGCAACCATGAATACGAGTGAATTTTGAACACGTTCAAGTTGATAGTGTGAAATATTCGCGCCCTTGAAGTTGTGTGTGAATTTCGCACTCTTGCATAGTGTAAATTTCACATACCTCTATGTGTGAATTTCGCACTTTTATGCGTGAGTTTCGCGAACTTTCGTGTGAGTGGATTTCGCTAATTTGCAGTTATATAAATCTTCGAACTCCTATAGTTACTTGAATTTACATCCCTGCTCTTGAACCAGTACAGGTGTTAATTTCCTAGGGATTTAGTCGTATTCAGTCTGTGTAGGGTAATGAGGTTACCTCATGGGGTTCAAATCACTTTAAATAAATTACTGTGGCGTCACATTCTTAATAATGTGAAAACTGTCACATTAGCCAGAATGTGATGTCTTATTTGTTTTAACGTTAATCGCCCGGATTTTTCGGTCTGAATTTTACAGTTCCATTCAAAAGAATGTGACATTAATGGCCACAAATGTGACAGTTTTCACATGAAATATGATGTGACGTCACAATTATTGAATATTAGTGATAGCCTCCCGTTCCCACCCAATTAATAAAATATTTGCTTTTCTGTTTTCTTGCTCCTCCAATAATGAGAAATTTATTTAATGTCTGGGCTTGGGTGCGCGTGAATGTGGGGAAAGAGGTTCTTTTTTTTTTTTCCCCCTTACCTTGCGAAAGCAGCTGGTGAGGTATTTCCTCGCTGCGACTCCGACCGCAGGGCAGGGGACCTCTCCTCCTGTGTTATTGTTCCCAGGAAACGTATTACTTATCCAGCAAAACGAATTCGAGGTTCGCGCGCTTCCTTATTTTATTTCTGACAAAGCTGCGCGCCGCGCTGCTGCAGCCCGGAGCGGACGAAAGCGGAAACAGTACTATCGAATCCTCTTTGAGGAAAAAATAAACAGATACTAAGGGAAGTAAAAGGCATTTATCAGGGATCTCGAGAGCGAACGTGACGGCATAGCCTCTCGCCGGGCCGCAACACTCTGCCCGGCACCGGTGCCGTACTTGGGCGTTGGGCTTTAATTCACCTCTGGATTACATGGGGAGTGATTAGCGGATGACGGAGGCCATCCATATCTCTCTCTCTCTCTCTCTCTCTCTCTCTCTCTCTCTCTCTCTCTCTCTCTCTCTCTCTCTCTCTCTCTCTCTCTCTCTCTCTCTCTCTCTCGGCAGACAGGGTGGCGTCAGAGGGAAACGCAGACATAAATGCAGAAACGAAAGAAAAGGGAAGGGACTGGGTGACGTCACGCCACAACGCGTCTTTAGGTTTTTATTGTTTTGTTTTATTGCGAGGCGGAACGAGTGGTCAGAGTGGTATTTGTGATTGTGATGCACTTCTGCAATATCATTTTTTAATTCTTATTTCTTAAAAAAAAAATACGCATACGTGTATTGGCCTCAAATCCACAATAATTAAAAGATGAGTGACTCAACTCTTAAATGTTTTGAATTGCGTGCTTGACTAGATCTAGTTATCGTTTCAGAAAACCGTCCTGAGACCTAAATTCAAATGCGCGGAGTGACGCCCCGGTCTCGGTGTAGGACTAGCTGGACCGGGTCTGGACCGGCTCGGCGTGGTGGCCAGGGCGTCTGATGCCGAAGATCGCTCTCGTACCTCCATCCTTGTCGCACCTGTGGTGGTGCCCGCTGTCGGGGTGGGCTGTGCCCCGTGAGTGCGAGAAGGACAGAGGCGCGGCGAGGAGCGATCTATCGGAATCAGACGGCCGGGCCGGGCGTCGACCCGTCCGCACCGAGCAGCAAGGCAGGGGGAACACAGAGAGCGGCGCAAGGCTGATGTCGCGAATATAGTCGCGCGGAATTTTTAAACGGCGCGCGCGAACGTTCTATACAGTAGCTTCCATCATCACCACCACCGGAACACGCCGGCCGCGTTATTGAACCTGAAAACGAGAGTGCGCTATGGTTTTATTTCGAGACCATCCCCTCTCGTTCTTTTGTTTTTTATCTCGTCAAATGGCGTGCGTGGTGGCTGTGCTGGCGCGCTGCCAGAGCGCGTGGCGGGGGGTCAGCCCGGCAGCTGACTAATGCGACAGCTGACAGTCTTCCTGAAGCACCACCGCGCGCAGACTTTCCATTGTCCGAAGCACGTCCCGTTTTCCAAGTCAGCGCGGGATTTGCTTTCCGGCACTGGTGGTCGTGGTGTTGGTGATCGGCTCGCCGCGGGTCATTCACCATAGTGAGCAGCACCCGATAGCCTCTCTGAAGGTTGGCATTAGGTACTCTGGGAATCCAAGTGTACGAATGTCGCACACTTGTAGGTGTGCGAGGATTCATTCGCACACTTGGCCACTCAAACGTGTGAATATCCAACGAAAATTCACACGTTTAAGTGCCTAAGTGTACGAATGAATCCTCGCACACCTGCAAGTGTGCGACATTCACACACTTGGGTTTCCAGTGTATAGGAGCTGGTGCAGTAACGTCATGTCGGGGTGGTTTCTTTTAGAGTATACTCTCAAGCCGTTACTGATTTTTCGGAACCCTAGTAGTCCTGCTGCTTAAAAAACTTCTCTGCAAACTCAGGTGTCGTACAATACTGCACTGAAAGGTGCAGGACCAATGGTCCTGCAGTAAAAAGTGTAGGACACGGTGTGTCCTGCAGTAAAAAGTGTGGGACACAGTGTGTCCTGTAGTAAAAAGTGTAGGACACGGTGTGTCCTGCAGTAAAAAGTGTAGGACACGGTGTGTCCTACAGTACAGAGTGTGGGACACTCAGTTTCCGACATATGGTGTCCTACACATACAACTGTAGGACACACCGTGTCCTACACCTTTTACTGCAGGACACACTGGGTCCTACACTCTTTACTGCAGGGCCATTGGTCCTGCACCTTTTAGTGCAGTATTGTACGACACTTGAGTTTGCAGAGTTTGTAAGCTAAAGTGACAACTTTTTTCATTAGTTTTCGAACTAATTTCTTTTTAGGTTACTTACCATTTGTTTTATAAGTTCTATACCTACAAAACTGTACAGAATTGCTAACGAATTAGTCAGTGATCCTGCTATGCGTAAAAACGTAGGTGCTCACTAAGAAAAATATCAGTCCAGGCTCGAGAGTGCAGACTTCGGTGTAGACTCTTGCGCTTGTTTTAGAAAAACAAATCAAAGTTTGTGTTTTTGCCAGTGTTGTCAAAAAACTAAGGCAAAAAGCCGCGCAAATACTCCTGTGTGCAGGTGGCGGTATCTCCGCCTGCCTACTAGGCAACTCTCCTGTACTCGTGCACAGATGTTGCCTAGTGGGCAGGCGGAGATACTGTCCCGTTACGCACAGGTGTATTGCGTTGCGTTTTTCCTAACTTTCTGGCAACTCTGTTTTTTTTTCCCTGACCCTTTTTTTTAAAGAGCGAAAATGAATCGCTAAGAGGAATGTGTTGTATAGTGGGCACAGTTCAAAGTGTGCCATTCCCATGTAGCACAAAAATATCCCAGCTCTATCGCCACAGTATCGCCGGCGACGAATCTTCGTCGCCGCGATATCCGTGGCGATTACTTTCAGATATGAAGTTTGGCACAATAGGGACGGTCGCTGAGATGTCGTTTCGAGTAAACGTAGGGATAGCGCTGCAGCGATTGCGCCCTAAAAGTTAGAGCCACGATGAAAAAATACACCGACGTGAATAGGCACTATTCTCGATCAGTAAATACCAGAACAGTCGCCACGCGATCATCAAACGGTTATCGCTATGGCTACATCTCACCGTTTCGTAAGCCATAACGAATAGAGATTTTAGATGGTTAAATATGCCTGGAATATCGCCACACCCTTCCCTCCCGAATTTTCGTTTCAGAGACGTGCTCGCGAAAGCAAGGCGAACAGCGTTTAACTGCGTACACCTAGGCACCCGGTTTGTGTGCAACGGGATGTACGTGGTACATCGCCCCGCCATCCCTCCGCGATTGACGTCCAGGAGACGTCTTGGCGAGCGCGAGGCAAACACACATACTCGGTCCGAGTGCGACGGGATGATCCTGCGATATCGAGGAGCCATCCCTCCCCGATTTAGGCCCAGGAGACGTCCTGGCGAGCGCGAGGCGAACTATGTTCACCAATGATCTCTGTTTGTGTGCGACGGGATGATCCTGCGATATCATATTTCCGGTTTCTTTTTCTTCTTTTTCCTTCTTTCTTGCTCTTGATAGTTTCCCTTCTATCGCATATCATTTTCTTTACTCGGATGTGAAGTCTTCCCTTAAGGTGAACCCGGAGTATTACCCGGAGACACTTTCGTCAGAGGATTACCTCAATCCTCTATCTAGCACGCTCTGGAGAATAATGCTCCGACTTTCGTTAGAAGAAAAGTCAGAGCTATAACTCCAAAAAATTATCGGATTCATGTAGACCGCTGCCTGACATCACTAAGGAGGACGTTGCCGTACCCAAGCAGGGAGACGGATCAGGGACCTGCGCGCGTTCAAGTTGAACCAATTATTTCTGGCGCATGGTTTACGATTTAAACATAAAACCTGCACAGGCACAAAAGGATTTGTCTTATAAAACACAAAGCGTAAAATTAAATGTTAGTATTTTGTCAAAATGTGATTTTAATGCGAAAGAATCGGTTTTGCATGTGACGCTCTGACCGTGACGCCACCTAGCGGCATTTCTTGGCGACACGCACGCACCCCAGAATCTCCCGACGGGATGATCCTGCGATATCGTGGAGCCATTCCTCCCCTATTGACGCCCAGGAGACGTCCTGGTGAGAGCAATGCGAACTATGTTCACCAATGATCTCTGTTTGTGTGCGACGGGATGATCCTGCGATATCGTGGAGCTATTCTTCCCCTATTGACACCCAGGCGATGTCCTGGCGATTACGAGACGCACTGTGTTCACCAATGATCTCTGTTTCTGGGGCGTAAAATTGAAAGGGGATTTTCTAGGGGTATTTTGTCTGACGGGCGCAACGTTTTGTTATTCGTATCCATTAGATATGTTTTCGCTGTCGGCAAGGCGATAGTGCTATTTTTCCGTTTTGGCGAACGCTGAAATCGACAGCCTGGCGAACTCTGGTTTACTAAATCTTCTGAACATCCGATAGAAGGCGGCAAAAGTACTCTTTCCTTAAGTTTCCAGTGACATTAACGCCTCGATTTCATCCGTGCGATGGTGGTCAGGTCATATCGCTGTGCTATCGCCGGTCAGTCCTTCGCGCGATTCTCCCAGCCGCTATCGCATGGGGGTTCAAAGCCTTTAATATTATCAGATAATGATCTGCAAGCGATATTTAGTGTCTCTCGCTTGGGCGACGTACTACTTCTGATAACGTGCCGATAACTCTTGACGATTTTTTTTTAGAAACATTTTAATATCGGAATGCCATCTGATGGCAATCGCCTAAGGTTCATCATTTTACGGATAACCATACTATAGGGTTGTAGCGACACCTTTTTTTGTCGAGTTTCCTGCATCTTTAAGACATCTTGCTATCGTCGCTCAGACGAACGCGCCTACACATTATTGAGGCGATAAACGGAGGCGTCAGTCTAGCGAGAACCACAGCATGATGTCCAAAATGTTTCCGAGAGATATTCTTAAGTGTATATATTATGACGGATACCGAGAGGACAGCGCCTTGCTCCCCGCCGGGCGTTGAAGCAAAAATGATATCGCCAAAATATCGAGGCTCCGTCCTCCCGGCGATCCAACATCGCCGGATGTCGCCGTGCTACATGGGTTGCTATTCAATGTGAGAGCAGAAGGACTGTTGATGTTTGTTGAGATGCAGTCTGTTGCACCTTGACGTGACAGCAGGGTTAGCGTTGTTTTGAGAAAACTCCCCAGGCACTTCTTCGGGGAAGCAAAAAATATAAACATGTGATGTGGGTCAACAAAATAAGCGACTATGTATTTATTTAAAGGAGAAAAAACTGTATTTTTTTTTTAAAACTAGAGAGACGAAGTGATTCTCTACCGGACTGTTCCTGCACGCGTGCAGCGCCTGCGTTTCGTCCTTGACGGTCAAACGGCGCAAACCAGAGGAAACTTTGGCGGTTTCGGTTTCGATCTTTAAAAAGAAGAAGAAGAAGGCGAGGCGCAACTTATTTCCGTCAGAGATCGTCAGAATTTTTTTTTTTTTCATTTAACACGAGGGTGATGCTGGGTGGGCGGCGCCTTGTGATCCGAGGAATGCTCGAGGAGGAAACACGACGACTCTGAAATTTTTGTACACATCGTAATTCAGAAAAAAACTCAGAGAAATCCATGAGTAAAGTTTTGAAAAATATAAGAAAATTCAGAGAAATTTTGGGAAAATTTAGAAAAAAAATACAAAAACTTTAAGTGAAGGTCAAGCAAAAATTCAGGAAAATTCGATAAAAATTCACAAGAACTAACAAAAATTTACGAAAATACACGAAAATTTACAAAAAAAAACCCTCAAAAACGTTTACGCCAGAATTCAGAGTTGTCCCCTTCGAGAATGCTCTGTTTCAAGTAGGTGATTCGGAAACTGCCGACCGTTTCCCGTCCCGGGAGGTGATCGATCAGCTGTCAGACCTTTGCAAGCGACCGTCCTCGTCTGTCCCCGTTATCAGAGCCCCTCCTGCTCTTGCGAATCCAAGACCGGAAAATGTCGAAAACTTGTAGGAGTGTGAGGATTCATTCACGCACTAGGCCACTCAAACGTGAATATCTTAGGAAAATTCACACGTTTGAGTGGCCAAGTGTGTATGAGTTCTCGTACACCTCCAAGTGTGCTACAGTCATACACTTGGGTTTCGAGTGTATCCCTTGAGCACCCTGCCTACTAGGCAAGGATTGTCATCAGTCAGGAAAATCAGGAAAAGTCAGAATCTGGAAAAACTGTCAGAAAAATCTGGAAAATGTCGGGAAATTGAAGTGAAAGTGTCAGGAAAAATGGGCTCAGGGCTACATTTTACCTTTGTCGGCCGCGAGCGGGTCGGCGCAACACTTCGTCCTCTCTTCTGCCGGCGGGAGCACAACATCAGGAAAACCATCAGCTTTGTGTCAGGGACAGGTCCGGAAAATATCAGGAAAATATACTTTTCTCATTGTTCCGTGACAAACCCAGTAGGCAATAAGGTGTTGCCTACAGCAGTCGTCAGGATCAGTAGATGCAGCCCGCCTCGCGTGTCCTGGCTACTCATCGCCTACTTTTCTGGCCCCACCGCGACGGGCTTGCTTATTGCCAACTCTTCCTGGCAGCGGCGCTGCTGGCCCCGGGCGTGGCGCGTGCCCGCGCCCCGCGCCCCGCCGCAGCCGTCTGCTTCCGAAGACCGCTCTCGCGCCTCCGTCCTCGTCGCACTCACGTGGCTCTGGCATCCCCGACATAGCGCACCACCATAGGTGCGACAAGGACGGAGGGAGGCGCGAAAGCGATCTTCTGAATCGGACGGCGGCAGCGCGCCGGCGCCTTACACTCATCGTGTGTATATCTTCTTGTGGTGACATCACGCAGGGACGCGCGTAAAGGTACAGGCGTGGGGCGGGGCGGGGCGGGGCGGGGCGGGGCGGGGCGGGGCGGGGCCGGGCGGGGCGGGGCGGATCAGGAAGGGTCCACGGAAATGCGGTCTACACTAAGCGAGACGGGGCTGTGGGCTGCCGTGCGGTGTGGTGTGCCTCGTGGCTCAGCACGCTGGTCTCGAACAGCGTTCAGCAGTGTCCTCTCTCTCTCTCTCTCTCTTGCTCCTGATGGCCGTGCCCCATGAGTGCGACAAGGAAAGAGATACGCAACCAATGTGCGGAATCACCCCGCTGCCCTAAGCTGCTGGCTTTGCTCAGTGACACAGTGGCGCGGCAGCGGTTTCGCTCGCACAAGGCTTTCATAGTGTCTGCTGCTGGGATGATTGCGTGGGCTGCGGCTGCTGCTGCTGCAGGCTGATTCCGAAGATCGCTCGCGTCCTTGTCGCACCCATGGCGGTACCCTATGTCGGGGGTGTCAGGACCCCGTGAGTGCGACGAGGACGGAGGCGCGAGAACGATCTTCGGAATCTGCCTGCTGCTGCTGCGTTTCCCGATGATGCAGCCGTCTCTGCCACCGCGGCCGCCGCCCCGACCCCGCAGGTGTACGCGTTCGGCGCGGCGCTCCTTGTAAACGAGGCCGTCCCAGCGGTCTGGAGGGCGTGACCACATAGTGGACACGCCGAGGGTCGGCCAACTCGCGTATTCCTGTGTATGCATTGACTTTGTATTTCTTGTAATCCTCGTGTATTTCTTTTGGTGTTCATCTTGTATTTTTGATAAGTATTTTGATGAATTACTCAGTATTCTCACGTATTTCATTGTATTTTTTGTGTGTACTTCTTGTAATTTCTTAGAAATACACGTGTATTTCTGTGTACAAGAGTTTTCCGAGAGGGCCGTCCCTCGGACAGGTGCTGCCGGGAAAGCTCTTGTATCGCTAATCTGCAGCAGAGTTGAAAGATTCCAAGAGCACGATTTTTTGTTTTATATATTTATTTATTATTTTTTTTTTGGGGGGGGGCAGGGGTGTGTGTGTGTTTTTTTTTGGGGGGGGGCAGGGGTGTGTGGGTGGGAGGACTAGGTCTCCGTTATAACAGCACTTCTGGGTCAGTTTCTTCTTCTTATTTAGAAAATAATCTTTAGGCAGTAGAGAAGAAAATACTTTCATCTGTCTCATCTCAATCTGTATTTGCCTCTGACTAGGCTCAGCAGGACCAATGATTTAAAGTTATGCTTTTCTGTAACTTTCTATAAGTCGGAATTTTCTTCTCCGGTATGAATTTAAGCATCTTTCTTCTTCATCTATTAAACATGCTATCCTTAAACAAATCCTTAATAAACTTTAATTGCCTGGCTGGTATTTAGGAGCCATTAAGAACTAATTTTGTTTTGTTGCGTATTTCGTATTCTCTCTGCTGTTTTTGTTTACTTTTCTGTTTAATTTTTAGTGTGAATTTATTTTTTGTTTACTATGAAGAAGCCGATTAATACGTCTATGGGGCTCGTAGCTGAGGGGTCAACAACTTGGCATATTCAGCGTTAAGGCTTGCGGTAATCAGTTCAATACTCAACCATATTCACATATTTTCAGCAGTATTTCGCACAAATATAACAATATTTTAGCCTCACTTACTAATATTTCACCCAAATTTAGACGAACCTAACTCGAATTTACGAATATTTCATCGATATTCATCAATATTCAACCATATTCAAGTATTCAGTGTACACGAAATCCTAAAGTTAATGGCCCCTCGCTCATAGCTTTTTTGTGTCGGTCGTAAATTAATTCACAATTCTTCTTCTTTTTCTTCTTTGCCCAAAATATTTTGTTTCTTGATTTTCCTGGCCACACTGGTGGACGCCGTGGGCGCGGGGTCCGGTGACTTAAACGAATGGGTCGCACTGGGGTCTGCAGTCCGCGGCTCTGACATCACTTTTCGACGCTCGCATTCGTTATCCGCGTGAAATGCATCAGCGGCGCTCCTCCGGGCAAGATGGACGGGCCTACGGAATCCTCCGGTGTCACGGAAAAGTCCGGCAGGGTGGCCCGGCTTGTAGGCGATAGTTGTAGACAATACCACCGCACCGGAAACCCAAGTGTGTGAATGTCATACACACTTCTAGGTGTTCGAATGCCCCTTCGTGCTCTTGGAGGGCAAAGTGTGTGAATGTCCAAGGAAAGTTCACACTTTCACGCCCTGGTCAAGTGAACGAATGCGAGCATTTGCACACATCCAAGTGTACACTTGTGTTTCCAAGTGCAAGTTGGAACTGTGCAGGCGGAGAAATTTCACGTTTGAAGGAAAGACAGGATTTTTCTTTTTTACTTTCATAAATATAAAATTTAAGCGCATTGATGTGCTGACAAAAAAAGGCTGTTTAGAAAAAAAAAGAAGTTTTCGCAGGCCTGCGGTTCAATAATTTCCCAAAACTTAATTATTTTATTTTTTTCTTCTTGTGCGGCGCGCTGGAGCCGGAAGTAATATTGACGTCAAAATAGTAAATCTCCTCGGATCAAAAACATATAGGACGTCAGCGCTGCGCGGGGGGGACGCAACCGCCATGCACTATTGCAGTGTTAGCGTTTACTACAATAAATACACGCGCGCGAGCGTCAGTTCCTTTTTAATGCCTGGCTTATGATTGCATGACGCAGACATTGAACGTCCACGTGACTCGCTCAGCAGCCTCGCCTGACCCTCGACCCCCCGGCGGCCGCTCCCCGGCGCCACCGCCTTGGGCCCCGTGCGGGCTGGGCTCGCGTGTGCGCTATGGAAGATTTTTCTTTTTTTTTTGTTTTTGTTTTTTGGTGTGTGTGTCTGTGTGTTTGATGCAACCTTATAACCTCTCCGGACGCCCCCAAACGGACCCCTCCTGGTCACGCGTCCGTCACATGTCCGCAGCCGCAAAGCCGACACCCGAGTGACAGCCTGAGGGGTCTTGAACTAAAAAATAATAATAATAATAAAAATCAATGTACACCCTACAAGAAAATCAGTAAAATATCAGGAAAAAATCAGAAAAAGAAAATCAAGCAAAAAAATTAGAAAAAATCAGGAAATAATCAGGAAAAATTTAGAAAAATTAGAAAAAAAACAAAGGAAAAATCAATTTTAAAAAATCTTAGTCCAGATCTGATAATGAAAGCAGATGATCCCAGTTGAGAGTAGTTCACAGCCGTTCACAGCAGTTTACTCCTGCTATCAGCCACTCACTCACCCCCACCCCCAGGCAATATATGCTCAGGGTACGCGTTTGGTGTCTGGACTCGAGAGTAAAAGACAGCTGACACCTTATTGTATCTTGTACTTTCGTAAGTAAAGGTGTTGAGGTATCATCTGACAAAAACACAAAAAACGAGTTTTTTTTTTTTTATTTTTAGTCGGTGTGCGCTTGAATTTCTAGTGAAGGAACCCCTTTGAGCGGGGCCCAGCGGGGTCTCAGGAAGGGGGGTGGGGACGGGACTCGTGCAGCACATGCACGACGCTAATGGAGAGGAGCGCGGAAAAAAGGCGGCCATGCGAATATGAATCGTGATGAAAAGTGACGCGATGGTGGTGGTGGTGCGCTTCAAGAGTGGCGGGCTCGTACGTCAGCCTGGCGGTGCGGGGCGGGGCGGGGCGAGGCGGTGCGGGGCGCGAGGAGCAGTCCAGGCGACAATAAGACGGGCGTAATGGACGCACGCGGGTAATAGACCCGGAAAGGCATTGGGTCGGCGGCGGGGACCGGAGCACATGCAAATATGTATCGGAAAGGAAAAAAAAAGAAATAATGCGAAGAATGGAGGGAGGGAGAGAGAGGGAGAGAGAGAGAGAGAGAGAGAGGGGGGGGGGTAAAGGGGGAGGAAACCAGTCTGGCACAAATACAATTGCGTGAGTCAACGCCTTGGCCGGCACGCACCTGTGTCGTCGTCGTGCGTGCGCGCGCGCGCGTGTGTGTGTGTGTGTGTGTGTGAGTGTGCGTGTGCGTGAGAGAGAGAGAGAGAGAGAGAGAGAGAGAGAGAGAGAGAGAGAGAGAGAGAGAGAGAGAGAGAGAGAGAGAGAGAGAGAGAGAGAGTCTGTGTGATGGGCTTCCTCCATCGCAGCGGCACCTTGTTTGATGAAATAGCGTGTTTTAAACTCATTTGATTCCGGCATGAAGCGGTAGCGTTTTGCTGCCATGTTTCCACGTTGGACTTGAAGAGTTAAAAGTACGGATGAAGTCGTCTTTGAAGCCGGTCGGGCACGATTTATCATTCGTGTGAACAGGACTATCTCCTATAGGTTAACATATGCGGTAACATATACGTTAAACAAAAAAAACAAGTAGCCAATAAATACAACATTCTGTAGTATTAAAATTGACTCGTTCTTTACACTGAATGAATGTGTATAATAATGCAAGTAATAGTAACTCATTCATTGGAGAAAACAGAGAACATATGAATGGTGAATGGTTGAAGTGTGTTTTCAATATCACTACATGTTACATTTTATTATATACTGGAAAGAACTGGGTTAACATTTGAGTTCATGGACTAGTCAAAGTTATTTCCGGAAATGAAAACCTATAGGTATTTCTGAAATTTCTGAGAAAACATTGCTTTTTGGAAATGATGCCTGATTTTTAAAAAAGTTTGAAGCTCTTTTTGTCGTTTTATATTTGATTTTTAATGATTTAGGTATGCTCTTAAAACACGTTACGTTACGTCCTGAAAGGAAAATGGGTTGGAGGTTCATGGTTATTTTCACGTTACGTTACGTTTCATCCTGAAAGGAAAAGGGTTGGAAGTTCATGGTTATTTTCACGTTACGTTACATCCTGAAAGGAAAAGGGTTGGAAGGTCATGGTTATTTTCACGTTATGTTACGTTACATCCTGAAAAGAAGCGGGTTGGAAGTTCATGGTTATTTTCACGTTACGTTACGTTACATCCTGAAATGAAAAGGGTAGGAAGTTCATGGTTATTTTCACGTTATGTTACGTTACATCCTGAACGGAAAAGGGTTGGAAGTGAAGTACATGGTTATTTTTAAGTTCGTTACCTATGTTACATCCTGGGGAAAATAAAATTGGACAATGAGCAAGCAGCTTCAAACTAGTTTGGAAACTAGGAAAGATATACATTTAAGATTAGTGCAAAGCAAAGTTGAAAGGAAAATGCGAGAGCACAACTTTTCTTGTCACCTAGGGAACAAACAATTGAATTTGCCGCTGGGGGCCGTCAAGGAGTCAAGGCTAGTTCACGGAGGACCTGCTAGATCGCGCCACACGCGCCATAAGAGAGCCCGCGAAAGCTACGGACTTGGAAAAATTCAGACATAATTTCTATTAAGTGATCTTTGAAAGAAACGCGTTACACTTAATTTCATGAGTAAAACGAAGAAATCCATAGGGCAATTGTCATTTCTGTGCAAAGCACTTTTTCAATAAATGACGGTGTGGACGGAAATACATTCGGGAATTCCGCGATCGCGGACTTAGAAGAAAAACCAGGCATGATTTTTGTTTAGTGATCTCTAAAATGATCGACTAATAAAAGAAAACCCGCCGTATTTTTTGTCATGTACGGTGAGAATTTGGATACTACCACCATTTCACATGTTTAAATGGTCTCTGTTCTCTCAGGAAGGTGAACTTCTAAATTACACCTAACCTAGATCAATACTCGTTCTTTTACTTGACATCATCATAATACATACAAAAGGGGGTAAAGAACGAGTAAAAAGAAAGAAAGCACAAAAAATAAACAAGCCAGACTGATTGATACTGGATTTTCTTTTGTTTTTACTGTGTCATTGGCCGACAGCGACAACCCCTGCCGTGTTTTTTTCTCTCTCACACGTTCCACTATATTGTTGCAATGGCTAGTGACATCAGTCCGCATTCCTCTGGCGCCGCGCTGAGCTTCGTACGTGTGGTCGCCTCCCGTAATGGTGCGGACGACGCTGGAAATGGAGCGGGTGCCAACGCGTTGCAGAATGTTACACACTTGTAGGTGTGTGAATGTTACGCTCTTGTTGGATTTTGAATGTTACGCTCTTGCTGGACTGTGAATGTTACGATCTTGTTGGACTGTGAATGTTACGCTTTTGTTATTTACTTTTAGGTGCGTTAGTGTTGTGCACTCGTGGGTGTGTGAATGTCGCACACTATAATAGGTAGGCGATTTCCACCTGTTTCCACACTGCCAATGGCCCACACCTGTACTTGTGTGAATATCACTCAGTTGTGGTTTTGCTTGAATATAACACACTCTCGTGGGTGTGTTAATTTCAATCCCTACACTTTCATATATTAAAAAGTGTCTTTTTTTGGAGTTTTGGAGGAAAATTCGCACACGCAGAAGTACCAGTGTTTCACCTGTACGAGGGTGCTAGATTCACACGCTTCGGTCTTCCGTACCGTACAACCTACAGGCTGTACAGGCCCCGTGTCAGCACATCAAATCAGCGACCGTTTTCTTCCGTGTTTTTCATACCTAACCAACGGAACACACGCAACTACTGCCGAATCCCTGCGACGAGCCACAGGGAACGTAAGTCATATTTTTCATTCATTTTTAAGACTGATCGGCCGTCAGTAAATACGAACCAGAAAGCCTTGAGATTTGATTTTTCTATAAAGTTTGTGATGAAAATGTGTCTGACTGGATGTCCGTGGACCTCTGCCTGCCCGGCCCGGCTGTCTCCCCATATCGCATTTCCTACTCACTTGTCATATTTTAACAGCTTTGTCTAATTTGCTCGCTCTTTAGTCCTTCCCTCTCGTGATAGTTTCTGTCGTACTAGTCTCTAAAAGTTCATGGACATTTCCTATAGACTTTATTTTTTTTTTTGTCCTTAGTTTCAGTGACATTTAAATTGTTACTAAAAGTGCTGTCCACAATTTTGCCGCGACGATTAAGAACAAATTTTTCTGTACTTGGTCACAAAATTTATTTATGGACTTAAAAGGGGACTGTTTCGCAGTAATTTTGCAGGCAGTCTAAACACATTCTTAAACGTTGCCAACTATATGGACAAATTAAAACTCTGTCCAAATTGTTCACCAAATTTCTCCATAGCTGTGGCCAAATTGTCTACATATGTACGCACATATCTTTTTACTGCAGCTCTGGTCATGGACAAAATTGTCCACGGAAAAGTCCATAGATTCCTAGTGTTTGGTCCAGTCAACAACTCGTCGCCACTAGAGCGCACACACCGGCCACTAGACAGAGACAACAGGACAACAGGACGCGTGCGCTACTCTGTGGGCGCAATAAAGCGGGAGCTTTAAGAGGTCCGCTTGTCGGAAGTCGTCACAGCCGGCGTATTCCATCTCGCCGCCCCGAGCTGCCCAGCTCTCGGATTCCGCGAGAGTCGGTTTCGTCTCTCTGTCCTTGTCGCACGTTTGGGACGAATGCATAAGGAGCAAGAGAGAGGGCATTACCGCTTTCCGGAATCAGACGGTGGGGGCGCCAGGGGTCTAGGAGACGCGCGTGCAGGCACTGGGCACCCAAGTGTGTGAATAGATCACACATTTGTTGGTGTGCGAGGATTCATCAGAATGCGCACTTGGCCCGACTTGGCCGCACTCAAACGTGTGAATTTTGTCAGGATTTTCGCATACGTTTGAGTGGCGCAAGTGTAGGACTGCATATCGTCGCACACCTACAAGAGTGTGGCATGCACACACTTTGAATTTCTAGAGCGACATATGTTAATGTTGCACAGAAGATGGTGTCTCAGTTGCCAATCGTACACTTTTACCTCCAAGTTTTTGGTGAAAGTTCTTCGTTACTTGCATTTTTGATAAATTGTGTTTGTATGGGAGTCCACACTTGAAAAAGTGTGTGACAACCACACACTATAGGCACTGTAATTTCAGGTATACGAATGTCGCTCACCTGCAGATGGCAGATAAGTGAATATATTCGCTCACTTGCAGGTGAGTGAGAAATTGCATACTGGCAGGCGGTGTGTGACTAAATTCGCTCATCTACATTTGTGCAAAATTATATTCGCACACCAATACTTGTGAGCGAATATTTTTCACTCATGTACAAGTGAGTGAATAATTAATTCAAACATCTGCATATGTGAGCGACATTCGTACACTTGGATTTCCAGTGAGGATTCCAAGTTGTTTACACAAAAGCAGAGAACTTGTATGCGTCCTGTGTGTTGTGCGTTGCGTGGCGTAGCGTAGCGGGCGCACTCCGGTGAGGCGGGGCGCGGCGGGGCGGGGCGGGGCCCAGGGGTCGTCGCCACCGCGCCGTCGCCGCGGTATCCTCGGCCTTGGCCGTCCTTGCCCAGGGGCCTCGCCTTGATCTTGTCACCTAACGCTGCCGTGTCGTGTCGCGTTGTGTCGCACGCTCCCGGCTCGGCTCGGCTAGAAACTCTTTTTTCTCGTGGCCGCGGGCCCACAGTGCAACGCCCCTTGATTGCCGATGGGAAGGTGCAAAAGAGCGCATCACGTATTTTCTTTGAACGCATTTTTAAACACTTTTTTTTTTAGGCACGAAAGGTAGCCTTATTTTATATTGGAATAATCATTTTTGAAAGACGTAGAATTTTACACGTGGTTAATTGAAACCAGTTCACATTTCACCCACACAACATGTGTGGTCAAACGTTTTCCATCCTCTCGAGTGATTGAGTGAGTGAGTGTGTGTCAGAGAGAGAGAGAGAGAGAGAGAGAGAGAGAGAGAGAGAGAGAGAGAGAGAGAGAGAGAGAGAGAGAGAGAGAGAGAGAGAGAGTATACAACGGCACGCTCTTAATGCGCGCACGCGTGTTCAGTGCTACCATCCTGACGGCACCCATCGTGAGCACCAGCACCTCTCTCTCAATCATCACCGGGCCGCTCAGGTTGGCCCCACTGGGCCCGTGCGTGCGAGCGGATCAAGCCGTAAAACAAGCGATATGAGTGCTTTACACATGTCCCGAGTGGCTAACCAACACTCTGCTAATGATGCGACTCGTGTGTTTGTATTTTATTTTATTTTTATTTATTCATCGTGCTGTGTGAGTCGCTGTACGCATGCGCTCGCGTGGGACGCGGTGGGGTCGAAGGGAAGGACCAGCCAGGTCGGCGGGGTGTGGACCGGACCTGCGACAAGGTCAGGGGTTCCCGGAAACCGGTTCCGGCTCCGGGCGGCGGGTCCAGTCTGCGCGCGAAAATGAAATGCGGGACACATAGTATTTATAGTTCGAACAGAGAAGAGATGGGTGCGTCGCACGCATGCACACACTCAAACACTCTCTCTCTCTCTCTCTCTCTCTCTCTCTCTCTCTCTCTCTCTCTCTCTCTCTCTCTCTCTCTCTCTCTCTCTCTCTCTCTCTCTCTCTCTCTCTCTCTCTCTCTCGAGGAGGAGGAGGAGGAGGAGGAGGAGGTGGTGGTGGTGTCATCGAAAATAAAATTCAGACGTTTGCTTAAATGATATTTCACAAAAACCGCACAATAACGCGCGTTATCGTCTCGTGATCGACATGCATCATTTCCCCGTTTTCAGTGACCTTTTGCAAAGAATTTCTTTGTATAGACCCCTTGTATTACAAAGAATTTTGTGCTGTCGTGGGATACAGGAAATTTCCTCGTATTACGAAAGAAAATTCTTTGAAGATCTGTCTGTATTACAAACAATTTCTTCTTTGTATAATACGAGCACTGTGAAAAAAGTAATCGTAAATTGACGACTTTTTTCGTTATTTGTGATTACGACACAGAGTTGTAAATTTACGAGCGCAGTCGTAAATTTACGACAGCAAATTCTTACTCGTCAAAGAAACCTAAGTCGACACTTGGGGTTTATAAATTATCGTAACCGCGATCGTAACAATACAACTGGAAGTTGTAACTTTACGACATTTATCATGGAAAATTTTCCCGTAACCCATACTAACATTTTTCGCAGTGTAACGCACAAAATATTTTGTGATACAATGAGGTTTCTTGGTGAGAAGTTTAGAGTGTAGGCCGCCGTCTGAGTGCAGAAGATGAACCGGAAGGGCTGTCAAGCTGAAATAAGGCGAATAAAAGGCGGCGGCGGAGTGTGCTGTCCACGCCTTATTGGCTTTGCAGCAGGGTGATTCCGAACAGCGTTTCGTAGTGCCCTCTCTCTCGCTCCTTATGGCCTCGCCCTATGAGTGCGACAAGGACGGAGAGACGAAACCACTGTATGCGGAATCACCCTACAGCCCGCCGGGATACACTCTGTGCTGTCCTGCGGCCCAGGAAAGCGTCTGCAGGCAATAAGAGAAGTGCGGTGCATCGCGCGCCGAGACCAGCCGCAGCCGCGGGTCCAGTGCACTGTCAAACACTGTGAAAAATATCTTTGTAAATTTACGACATTTTTTGTAATTTTGATTTACAAAAAAATGTCGTAAATTTACGACTGCCCATTCTTGCTCGTCGGTCAATTCCAAGTCGATAGGGAGTGCTTGTAAATTTACAATTTCAAATTGTAATTTTACGAATTTTATCATGGAAAATTTTCCCGTAACCCTTACGAGTATTTTTCACAGTGAATGAATGTTTAAACCTTTCACTCTTAAAAGTGTGCAATTCACTGAAAATGTAATACGAGTCCTAATTCTCGCAACCATACGAGTGAGAATTTGAGGGCAATTTCATTACTCTCTGGAGAGTGAGAAATTTTTTCCTCGCTCTATTTGAGAAAGAATTTTGTAACCACGCCCTAATAAAGTGAGGATTCCGTGCTCAAAAAAGCAAGGCTAAAAAATCCTCACCCAAATAGAGTGAGGCTAAAAAATATATTGCTCAAAGAGGGCGATGCTAAAAATTCTTACTCCTTTTAAGCATGGAAAAAGTGTCCTCTCCCATTTTGCGTGAGAAATTAAATCCGAGGATTTGCAGTGTTGTCATTCAAACAATTGCAAGTGTGCAACTCAGTTTTGTGCACTTGCCAGTGTGCAAATCGATAGTTGTGCACTGTAAGTGTTTAAATCATCAATTGCACACTTCTGCAGCCTCGTACACCCTAGGCTAAGAAAGTGTGCAAGTGAGGATTTACACACTCACATAAGTGCACAACTATCGTTTTGCGCACCTGCAAGTGCACAAAACTGTGTTGCACACTTGCAAGTGTTTAAATGACAATTTATTACATTTGTAGTTCTGCTGCGCGGGAGCGCTTAATTTACCCCGTGCACAAAATGCGGACGTGTCGCTAGAGAAAAGTGTTAAAAGACGCATCGTCTGACTGAGATTCTCCTCCCCTTCGAGAGGGCTTGTAGCAGAGCACTGTCGGTGCAATGCGTGGGTTGCAAGGGAAGGGATTAGAGGCGGAGCCGGACAATTTTCTTGTTGTAATAAAAACAGGGCAAAAATTTTTACAGCGTGCAATAATCTTGATACTATTCGTTTCCTGCGCGCGAGCCAAATCGTCTGCCAATAATATTTCGCGGACGCGCGTCGGGCCGGGTGCAGGGTGGGGGGGATGGTGTGTGGACAGACTTGATGGGCCGTACGTTTCGAGACAGCACGCCATAGTCGCACGCGCGCCAAAACACCTGACGTCTGCCTCCGAAGATCGCGCTCTCGTCTGCCTCCGTCCTTGTCGCACCCATGGCGGTGTCCTATGTCAGGGACGGAAGAGCCCCATAAGTGCGACAAGGACGGAGGTTCGAGAGCGGCTGCAGGCGCTGGGGCGGGCGGGCAGGCCCGCTGAGCGCGCGGGCGCGTCGGGTTGCCTACCCCGCCCCGCTGCAGGCGCTCCCCCGGACCAGCGCGATCGCCCGCGGTGACGATTCCCGGTAGCTCATGTTTCAGGCAAAGAGGCCTTCGGACCTTAACTGTTGTAAAAAAATATTTTTTATTTTACTCTTTTGCTCTGGTATAGTTATTTAGATATACAAAAAAAAAATATCATTCGCAAACGTTTTATGATTTTCCAATTTTCAATCGCTAAAGATGTATCGTAATACGTTTCGTGAACGAAAACGGTTGAAGAACTCATAATTAACACACACCCTTCTTTTGAAGAAGACTGATTTCCCCCCAAAAGTCAGCGGAGTTCTTGAAAGTTTTATCTTTCTCCTCGTTTCTCCTCAAAAGGAAGACATTGCTTTTAGCGCGTGCGGTGGCTGAGGCCGCTGGCCGCGCTCGTCCTCGTGGCCTAGTCCTAGGTTCAAACACCCCCGGGGCATGACCGGCGAGCTGACCCGGAGCCGCCCGGAGCCCAACGGACACGTGGCTGCGGCGGCGGCGTTTCCGTGTACAGGACATGCACGGGCTCAGCTCCGGCGGACAAGATCCGATAACAAAGAGGGGATCCCCGCCCCGCCCCGCCCCGCCACGGTTCTGCCGGAAACGCAACGCTCACATCGCTCCTCCGCGGCCGGGAGAGTCTACTGACCCGCTACCACCGCCGCCCTCGTGGACAATTCCTTTCTCTCTCTCTCTCTCTCTCTCTCTCTCTCTCTCTCTCTCTCTCTCTCTCTCTCTCTCTCTCTCTCTCTCTCTCTCTCTCTCTCTCTCTCTCTCCCTCCCTCCCTCCCCCCCTCTCTCTCTCTCTCTCTCTCTCTCTCTCTCTCTCTCTCTCTCTCTCTCTCTCTCTCTCTCCCTCCCCCCCTCTCTCTCTCTCTCTCTCTCTCTCTGGCGCTCCTATCTCTCCCCTATTGCTCCACTCCGCTGAGCGATGGACGGTAATCGTTGCTCAATAGACCCTGAGAGTCCGTTCAGCCCGTCTCCACTCTCGTGCATGATGTGCTGTGGCTGGTGAGGTGGGGCGGGGCGGGGTGGGGCGGGGCGGGGTGGGGCGGGGCGGGGCGGGGCGGGGTGCTGCGTGGCACACTCGCCGCACTGAGGAAATGCATTAATCCAACAATATCGGGCGGCCGGGCCGTACCTTGCGTGCGTGCGTGTGACTGTGTACGTATGTGTGTGTATGTATGCACCGATCGTAAAGTGACCGGCGCTCCGTTTAATTTCTAATTTCCGGCGTCTCCGCGCGGGACGGTACGAGCGTCGCGGTGCTGCACGCAAATGTGCACTCACTCACTCACTCACTCACTCACTCACTCACTCACTCACTCACTCACTCACTCACTCACTCACTCACTCACTCACTCACTCACTCACTCACTCACCCACTCACTCTTTCACTAACTCACTCGCTCCTTCGCTCACTCTTCCACTCACTCATTCACTCACTCACTCACTAGTTCACTTACTCGCTCACTCACTTGTTCTCTCACTCGCTCGTTTCTGAACGACGGCGTGATGAGGCAAACACGGATGACGGAGCGCCATCAGGCCGCGTGAACACTGTAAATCCTAGCGCGTGAATATGTAACACACCTGGAGGTGTGTGAATCTCTCTTCGCACACCTGCGCGCACAAGTGCGTGTATGAAATCTTTATGAAAATTCGCTCGCGCACTTGTTAAAAGTGTGTGAATACTTACGTAAGAGATCGACACTCTTGGTTTCCTCATCTTGATTCCCTGTGTGCCACGTGTTGCAGTGTTGCGGCTCCTCGGCAGCCTAGGGGTCGCGCTGTTGGCGCTTTCATACGCCGTCTACCTCATAAACCCCATAGAAGTCGCCATCAATGTGGTAAGTAGCCACCCCACACGAGTTTTTATTATTTTATTATTATTTTCTTTTATGGACGGAGTCCAGCTGGCCGCGCAAGCCCCTTAGCCCCGCCCACCCCACCCCGCCACGCCCCACCCCACCCCGCCACGCCCCGCCACGCCCCGCCCCGCCGGTAAGTTGCCGCCGCCGCTTGAATCACTGTGAAAAGTTTCCGCCACGACGGCGCGGCGTATACCTTTTCGATGCGCGGCTCGCGGCGCTTCCGATAGGAAATGAGGCGCGAACAGCAGAGAGTGGAATGGGTAATTAATCCTGCGAGGCGAGGCGAGGATGTGTGGCAGGCCTGTGGCAGGCCCGTGGACCCACTGACCCCTCGGCTCAAACCTGCTGACATGACGGCCTGTTGGCCTGTTGGCCTGTTGGCCTGTTGGCCTGCTGCTGCTGGCGGCCGCACCGCCGCACCGCACCGGCCATCATGCAAAGTGCCAGAGATGCAAGCGATTATAATTACTGCGCTTTGCTAATTTCATAAGTGGAAAATATTATTGTTGAGTACACTTGACATGAAAGCCATATACTCAGTGAAAATCTGTTTTTCTTTTTCTTTTTTTTAATGATTTATTTTTATTTTTTATTTTTTTCTGCACTATGCATTGGAAACCCAAGTTTCCGAGTATGTCGCATACTTGTAGGTTTGTGAATTTTCATTAGCTTCCTTGCTCAGCTCTTCAAGTGTGTGTATGAAATTCCAAGGAATTTTCAAAACTTTGCATGTTTAAGTGCAATATTTAAACGTAAAAATAAATAATAAAAAAGACAACTCGAAAATTCACGAAGAATTAGTCGGTAAAAGAATAATTTCAGACCTCTTCTTGATTTTTTTCTTCGTTTGTTTATAAATCATCACAATTCTTGTTTGTTGTCAAATATTGATTAACTTCATAAGTATTACGACCGTTCTACAAAAATTACAAATTAAGTTGGCAAAATTCCCGACTCTGTTCTACAAAGAATTGATGTAATCCCGCTGTTCCTTCGTATCGAGCAGAGGAGCTGGGAAATCACAAAACATTTTAAACAGAGTGAACGAATGGCAAATTCTCACTCCTACACGAGTGTGAGCCATTTACTCACTTGGGGTCTCTGAGGCCACTCACTCACTCACTCACTCACTCACTCACTCACTCACTCACTCACTCACTCACTCACTCACTCACTCACTCACTCACTCACTCACTCCCCCCGCGCCGCGCCGGCCGCGCTGTTTGCAGAAGCTGAGCTTCATGAACGGCTCGTTCCTGTTCGGCCTGTGGAAGAAGCCACCCGTGCAGATCTACGTGCAGGTCTACCTGTTCAACGTGACCAACCCCAGGGAGTTCCTCCGGGGCCGAGAGCGCCTCCGCGTCCAGGAGGTCGGCCCCTTCGTGTACAGGTGGGTCTCACGTCAGCTCAGCGCCACACCCTTACAAGGAAACTTTATTCATTAAGGCGAACGGCGTCTGCATTAAAGACAAATACGACTTTATATCAACGCCATACATAAACTTTGAAAATGACGGGAATGCCTAAAACTGTGAAAAAATAATACTTGTTAAGTTACGACTTTTCTCATCGAAATCCGATTACGGGGAGTCGTAAATTTAAAACAGCCATCGTAAAACTTCGAGAGCAATTTCTTGCCCGTTGAAGAAAACTAGGTCGACACATGGTTTCAAAAAATACGATAACTTTTCTATTTGAAGTCGTAACTATACGACATTTGTCATGAAAATTATTTCCGTAACCCTCACAACTTTTTTCACAGTGTAACACAAGAACAAAATATACGTTGCTGTTTCTTTTTGTTTTGTTTTGTTTTTTATTTTATTTAGAATTTCCTTGATTTAAGGAAGTTTTCCTGGGTGCAAACTATGTACGAGGATTATAATCACTGGTGATTACTGGTGGTTTTTTTTTTCGATTTGTTCTGATTATTGTTTATTATTTATGATTACTAGATTATTTCTGATTACCTATGATATTTGCTGATTTAATGATTCTCGTGTTTATGATTGATTATGGTGCCTTTCATTGATAATCGGGATTATCATTGATCATCTGATTTTTATGATTATCAAATTATTTTCGTGATAATCGAATGATTATCCGAGATTATCATTATTAGTTATCCTGATTATCTTGGATTACCTGATTGTTATGATTTTCAAATGATGGTCAATGATTATGATAATCGCATGATGATCGCGGCAGTGCACGAGGATTATGGAAGTGGTGGACCCTGGGGTACCCTGGGGTCAGCGGGTCACTCGAGGAGATTAGATGAGCGGGAGGAGACGAGATGCCACCAGTTATGCAATGGGTGGAATACAAGAGGCTACCGTACAGGGTGTCCGCTCCGGCGTGGTCCGGTGTCTGGCTCATTTTTGACGTCTGGCGGGCTGCGGTCGGATTTCTGACATTGACTCACCCTGACTGAAGTCTGTAGATCGAGAGTTGAACAACTCAAGAGACTTTATTGTGTACACTGTCAAAAATCCTGTACCAACCAAAGTACAGGACTGTGTACGGAAAGCTGTGGTGGGCAAGGTACAGCATCACCGTACCCCATTCATTGTGACCCCCATAAGACACCATGTGAAAAATAACCGTGAACCGTACTTCAAAGACCGTAATCGATCAGGTACAGGCTGATTAGGCAGATTTTTGACCATTCTTTATCGTACCAAACACTGTGTTTTTTTTTCTGACAGTGTGCTCTGGAAAACCAAGTGTGTATACAAGTATTCACTGTGTACTGCCTACTTCGAAGTATTCTGGGAATAATGTGTGTATGGACATGCTTCCAGTAAACAGTGCGTACATGCTCATGTACACACTATTTGCTGAATACCTCGGCCTGTACGTACACACATAATTCCCGATTAATTTTGTGTGTACTGTACTTGCCAAGGTATTTAGCTAATGGTGTGCACTTGGTCACGTACACACTATTTACTGCATGCATGCCTATTTTCACTCTATTTCCTAAATACTTCGAAGCATGCAGTATCACTTTATACACTTGGTTTTTCAGGGTACGCTACGCAATAGAAATTATCAAAAACAATCAATAATCATAAGAAAAATATTTAAAATAATATAATAAAAAAAAATTAACATAATTTATTGAAAACCAAAATTCGGAGCTGTTTTCCTTCTCACTTTGGACACACAAATCTCACAAATTTCACAAATAAATATTGTGTGTCCGTCCGTGCGCAGGGAGGAGCTCGAGAACACTGACGTCAAGTTCAACGACAATGACACCATCACCTACACCCCCCGACGCCACGTCATCTTCGTTCCGGAGATGTCCGTCGGCGACCCGCGCGAGGTGAAGGTCGTCACGCCCAACCTCGGCCTCCTGGTGAGTACCACCAAGTAGCATTATTTATTTTTTTGCCGGAGTTCCGAAAACGTCAGCGGGGTCAGAGTGTGACCCGGGCCCGGGCCGGGCGGGGCCGGGCAGCGCGGTCCAGTTCCTCGTGCTCCTCGGTCACGCCGCGGGGCTCGGGCGCCACTCCCCGCCGCCCCGCCGGTCGACGACCCCGCGGCCGCCCTCGACCCTGCTGTCCTGCTGCTGCCCCGCGGCGCCTGGCCGCGGTCCTGCCGTGGGACTCAGAGAAGATCGCTCTCGCGCCTCCGTCCGTCCTTGTCGCACGCATATGGGACTCCCGGCCATCCCAACATAGGACGCCGCCAGCCAGCCATAGGTGCGACGAGGAGTGAGGACGGAGGCTCGAAGAGAGTGATCTTCGGAATCAGCCGCGGACCCTGTCCCCAAAAGGTCCTGCCCTTTAAAATATTTAAAATCAGTCTACGCCCTAAACAAAATCACTAAAAAATCGGGAAAAAATCAAGAAGAAAAAATAATAAAATTAGTAAAAATTAAGGAAAAATCACAAAATATCAGAAAAATCGGTATACGCTTGAGGTTATAGTAGTGAAGGACCACTCGTCTTTTTGCCCCCGCGTCCCTCTGTAGGTCCCAGTGGCCAGATCCAGCCAGATCCCCCCCAGCTTGGTGTCGGATGGGCGGCCTGACTGGCAGGCGCACGCCCCGACGCCCCGGTGGCTGGCGGCGGCCCAGTACAGGGCCAAGGACGCGGGTGGCGCTGCTGTGACCTTGGCGTCGAATGGGTGGCCTGCCCGCCGGGCGCACCGCGTCCGCCCCTCACGCGTCGGATGGGTTGCCTAACTCGCAGGCGCGGCGTATGGCGGTCTTGAGGGCTGCCTACCCGCCCGGCGCGGGCCTAAAGCCCGAGAGCCTCACACTAAATGGAAAGGGACAATTTTGTCCCAAGAAATGTTGCGTTTTTGTAAACACCAATCCCTTTTGACAAATTTGTGTAATAATTTGGGACGATTTGTAATATTTCGGATGCAAATTGTCTCAATTTTGTGGGACAATTTGTCCCAAGAAAATGAAGTGTACAAAAAAGCAACATTTTCTGGGACAAAATTGTCCTTTTTCATTTAGAGTGCTTCTATACTGCTGTCTGCTTCAGAAGATCGCGCGCTCTCGTGCGCCCATCCGTCCTGGTCGAACCTGTGGCGGTCCCCTCTTTGCAGGTGATGGCACGGGGCACGGGCCCTGTGAGTGCAACGAGGACGGACGACGCGCGAGAGCGGTCTGCGGTATCAGACGGATGCTCGAGGGGGAAACAACTCTGATATTGTAGTACACCCCGTAATTCAGGAAAGCTTAGAAAAATTCACAAAAAAAAATTGGAAAATTCTGGAAATTTACAAAAAAATACAAATAATTGGGGAAAAATTCAGGTAAAAATTCCCCATAATTCAATAAAATTCACGAAAATTCTCATAAGTTTACAAAATGTGTAGAGCAAATTTCAGAGTTGTTTCCACCTAGCGGCTGCTGCTTCGGCTTCCGTATAAAAACCTTCTCTCTCCCCGGCGCTCCGCAGGGTCTGGCGTCCTCGCTGCACAATTCGTCCATCTTCACCAACCTGGCGTTCGCGACGCTGTGCCGCTACCTGGACGCGCAGCCCTTCCTCAAGGTTAGCGTGCACGACTACATGTGGGGCATCGACGAGCCCCTGGTGCCGCTCGCCTCCAAGCTCTTCCCCAAGTGGATCAGCTTCCCCCGCCTCGGCATCCTGGACAGGGTGAGTTTGCCCCTGGGCGACCGTCGAGGGGGAAAACAACTCTGAATTTCGATGCACAGATTTTGTGAATTTTCTATTTTTTTTTTTCAATTTTTCCTTAAATTTTTTCTAGATTTTTGTGGAATTTTTGCAATTTTTTCTTGAATTTTTCCCTAATCTGAGTGAATTTTCTTAAATTCTTGTGATTTTTTTTCTAAATTTTATTGAATTACGAGGTGTCCAGGAATTACAGAGCTGTTTTCCCCTTTGGCGACCGTCGACAGTCAATAAGTCGATCAATTTTAATTTTCTTTCATTCTTCCGTGTGGGCATGATCGTCTCGTTCTCGTCTTCGTCAAACAGAGTAAAAATCGAGTTCTTGTAAATAAGTTGAGTAGACGCGTGGGTGTTGGCACTGCCGATCGCGGCGCAGCCAGCTTGCTGGCGATAATGCCTCTTTGTTGTTCTTCATTTTGATTCCTTTATTTGTCTCAAGATGTTCGACGAGGGTCAGAACGTGGTCACGATGAATGTCAACGGCGACGAGCGCGTCGACCGGCCCGCCCACGACCTGCAGCCCGAGAACGTGACCTCCGCCAGGAGGGCCTTCGCCATCGAGACGTGGAACGGGTCCCCGGGCCTGCGCCACTGGGGCTTCGGAGTGGAGGACGACCCCTACAGGTGGGGACAGAACCCCCTGCGCCACTACTTTTGCTTTTGCTATTACTATTAGTTTTCCTTTTGCTATCACTCTGAAAACACAAGAGTGTACACATCTTGGTATAAACTTGCCATAGTGCACTGCACACCTACAGGGTGGTTCACTTAGCCCGCTCTTTGCACAAAGTACGCAGCCTATTCTACTTCAGCTGAGTGACGGCAAGACGAGAGGAGGGGAGCATGAGGGCGCCAGGGGGACGCTCCCCACCTCACCTCTTGCCCTCGCCCAGCTGAAGTAGAATGGGTTGCATACTTAGGCAAAGAGCGGGCTAAGTGAACCACCATGTAGGTGTGTACTTGTCAAAGTGCTCAAATATAGGTGTGTACTTGCCATGGTACACACTTACATGTGCGTGTGCGTTTACCTCAGGTAAAGCGCACACCTCTATGTGTGTGCTATGACAAGTACACGCCTATGTGTGTGCTTGAAGCTACACGCTAATTGGGTGTGTGTACTAATTACACACTGGCGTTCTCAGTGTACTTTTGTTATTTTTACTACTTGTTCTATTACTATTCCTTTTGCTATTTTTAATACTTTAGCTTTTTTTATACTTTTGCTATTTTTATTACTTTTACTGTTTTGATTACTTTTGCTATTTTTAGTACTTTCACTATTTTGATTACTTTTCTATTTTTAGTACTTTTACTATTTTGATTACTTTTGCGATTTTAGTACTTTTACTATTTTTAGTACTTTGCTATTTTTTTAGTACTTTTACTTGTTTTATTACTTTTGCTATTTTTTAGTGCTTTTACTATTTTGATAACTTTTGCTGTTTGTATTACTTTTGCTTCCTCAATTCCTTCTGCTATTACTACTATTCCATTTGCCGTCACGGCTGCGCAGCTCGAGCAGCCGCTGCAACACGATCCGCGGCGCGACGGAGGGCATCCTCTTCCCGCCCAACATGCGGCCCGACATGAGCTTCTCGGTGTACCGCAAGGCGTTCTGCCGCACGCTGCCGCTGCAGTTCGTCCGCGAGGGCCCCACCCCGGACCAGGTGCCCGCCTACTGGTACACCCTGCGCGACGACGCCTTCGAGACGGCCGACGTCAACCCGGATAACAACTGCTACTGCCGGCCCAGCGTCGCGCCCTGCCTGCCCCGCGGCCTCAGCGACCTCACGCCCTGCTACTACGGTCAGTCTGCGCGTCTCTCTCTCTCTCTCTCTCTCTCTCTCTCTCTCTCTCTCTCTCTCTCTCTCTCTCTCTCTCTCTCTCTCTCTCTCCCTCCCTCCCTCCCCTCTCTGTCCCCCTCTCTTTTACTCGAGGGGGCAACAACTCAGAATTTTAGTGTACAAATTTTGTGATATTTTTCTCAAAATTTTTGTTGATTTTTTTTTGGGGGGGGGGAGGGGCAATTTTTACTTGAATTCATCATTGACATTTTGATAATTCCTTTAAATTTTTCTGCATTTTCTTGGAAAATTTGTCAATTTTTTCAAAAAAAATCTGCATTTTTTCTGATTTTTTCTCAATTACAATGTGTGCAAAAATCTCTGAGCTGTCTCCCCCTCGCTCTTACTGCCTGCCCGTGCTGGTCCGCTTTCTCGCGCCTCTAGATCGCACGGCGGGGTGTCGAGGTGTGACTTTGTCCCCCGCCGGTGTAATGACACTCTCCTCTCTCTGTCTCTCTCTCTCTCTCACACAGCAGTCTGTGTCTGTTTGTATGTGTGTGTGTGTGTGAGAGAGAGAGATATCAATGCGCAGTTTCTTCGCGCCAAGCTAACGCCCTGCCGCCGCGCGCATGCCGCCGCCGCCGCCGAGGCGGGTCTGAGACATTATTCGTCGCAAAGAGCAGGCGGCCGCGGTCGGCTAAAAACAGCTCTGCAGTCGCCGCCCTTTTGTACGCTTTGCATCCGTCAAGAAAACTAAAGCAAAAAGAGCGCGTGCGCCGCTGAGCGCTGAGCTAGGCTAGGAGGCGGGGCGGGGCGCGGAGAAGTAGGTTGGCGCGCCGAGCCCGCGGCCCGCGCGGGAAAATATCATGTGGTGAGCTGACTGCTGACAGGGCAGGGCCCAGCCGTCTGATTCCGCACTGAAAATGGAGGAGTCGCCTTTTTCGATCTTGGGAGAGCGACTTTTCTGTACCAAATTTTCATGCTCCTGGGAGACCGACATGGATGAACGTCGCACTATTAGAGTCACTTTGATGACTCTTTTTGAGTCAAATCATAAAATGTCGCTCTTCTGGAGCGATTTTTAAATTCCTGAAAATACCCGATTTGAGTCGTTTTTAGCGAAAGTCACTTTTAATGAGCGATGAAAAAATACTCCGCTCATTACGGGCGAGAAAAATGTGACTAGTACCTTTCCAGTGCGAGGATCGCTCCCGCCGCGTCCGTCCTTGTCGTACTCCTAGGGCCCTGCTATACCCAGCGTAGGGCGCCGCAACAGGTGCGACAAGGTCGGACGATGGAGAGGGCGTCACCCACGCACCCACCCGACCCCGACCCCGACGGGCGCCCGCAGGACGCGAGGTAGGCAGACCTGCACGCCAGCCGCACCGGGCGGGCTGCCTACCCGGCGGCCGCAGGGGCTCTTCTAGGCGGCCGCAGGGGCTCTCCTAGGCGGTCAGCCGCAGGGGCTCTCTTAGTCGGCCAGCCGCAGGGGCTCTCCTAGGCGGCCGCAGGGGCTCTCCCAGGCGGCCAGCCGCAGGGGCTCTCCCAGGCGGCCCGCCGCAGGGGCTCTCCTAGGCGGCCGCAGGGGCTCTCTTAGTCGGCCAGCCGCAGGGGCTCTCCTAGGCGGTCAGCCGCAGGGGCTCTCCTAGGCGGTCAGCCGCAGGGGCTCTCCCGGGTGGCCGCACCACTGGGCAGGGCGTCGCGTCGCGTCGGCAGCCCCGGCTGATGCCACTGATGCACAAGACCGCTGTCGCATCTTCCTCCGTCCTTGTCGCACCCACGGCGGTGTCCTGTGCTGCGGATGGCAGTGCCCCAGGAGAACGACAAGGACGGACGCGGTGAGAGCGGCGTCTTCGGAAGCGGAGCGGACGCCAGGATGCTGCCGCTGCTCTCGAGGACGACGGGCCTGGCCCAGGTTCGGGTCCGGGTCGGGCCGGCTGCGTCACCTTTTTCGTCACCGTCCTCGTCGCGGCGCGCTGCGCGCTCTGCTTCGCGGCGGCGCCCGCCTGGTCCACCTTCCCGCCCGAGGTGCCCTTGTGACGCCCCCCCCCCTCCCCCTCCCCACCTCGGAGCCCCGGCGCAGACGCTAGCCGTCTGATACCGAACCTCGCTCTCGCGCCTCCATCCTTGTCGCGCCTATGGCGGTGTCCTATGTCGGGGATGGCAGGGCCCCATGAGTGCGACAAGGACGGGGGCGCGAGAGAGCGATCTTCGGAATGAGAAGGCAGCGCGAGGCCCGCTACGCTACGCCGAGCCCGTCCCCGTCTTGTCAAGACTCCGCGGGGAGCACCTGCGCGCCGCGCGCCGCTCTCTGCCGACTTATTCCGAGGAGCGCTTCCCTCGACCTGTCCTTCTCGCACTCATGGGCTCATCGACGAGTAGGTGCGAGAGGGACAGAGAGGGGAGAGCGCTCTTCGGAATAAGTCGGCAGGGTGGGCGGGGAGAGCGCACGCCGCACGCGCGAGCGAGCGTGCGTCCATAGTGTGAGGTGATCTGATATTTCATTTTATTATTGCTACTCGACCGAATCGATTATTGTCAATCACATCGGAAAGAGTTCATTATTAAAACACGGTGCCGCACACGGTTCGGTTCGACCTTGTCCCACTCGCGGTGTTCTCGAACGGGCTAGTATAGTCGGTCGAGTTCTCATATTAAGTGGCGCGCTCCTCTGCTCGAGTGCCACCGTGAGGACCGCGAGCTGAGCTGTCGTTATCGCGTTGACATGTGTTCTGTTTTCGGCAGTGTATGCACAGGGCTCTGCTCGTTGCGTGCAGGCCGGCAGGCCGTAGAAAGAGGCTGTACTAAGCGGGGGGAATCATTCTCACAAAATGTGTACAAGAATTTTTTTGACGATCAATTTGTTTCAATTTTAATTTAATTGTAATTTTTTTTTTAGTTTGATTTTGAATTTTTGACGAAAATTTCTGTCGCTTATTGATAAATTTTGATCTTTTACCCTGTTTTTTATCTCTCTTCTTGATTTTATTTTCACTATCTTTATTTTTTGTTATTTTTTTAAAATTAATGTGTTTTTTTTCGGGGCGTGCAATGATTTTTCGAAGTGAAGCCCCCTCTCGGCCTGTACGCCTCTCAAAAGAAAAATAACACGATGGAAAAAAAAGCGAAGAGCATTGAACTTGGAGACAGTGATATTATTTTTACCCGTCATTTATCACATTGAGTGTACGTTATGACCACTCTGTGGTCTCGCTCCTGTGTAGGCGGAAGGTGTTAAAATATGCAGGTGCCGCCTGGGTGGAGTGAGGAGTAGAAGTGCGGATAATCTCAATCCTTTGCTGAATAATAGTGTTCGCGGTCCGGCCCAGGAAGTCCGCCGTAGTTTTCGTGGTTTATCTCGGGGTTGACCCGGTCAAGCTGCCGGGTCTGGCCGAGCAGACTTCTGACACAACTTTGCGATACGCAGCCAGGGGGCGGGAGAGGCGGGGCGTGGCAGGGCGTGGCGGGGCGGGGCGGGGCAGGCGGGTCGAACGCCGGAATTTGATCCGGTCTGCCTTCATCAAAGCCGCGACCTACTATAGACGCGATGGGCGGAGGTTCATCGTCGCGTCGTTGTTGTGTGCTCTTTGTTCTGTGTCTCCCTTTTCCTCTCACCCCCTCTTTCAATCCCCCCCCCCTCTCTCTCTCTCTCTCTCTCTCTCTCTCTCTCTCTCTCTCTCTCTCTCTCTCTCTCTCTCTCTCTCTCTCTCTCTCTCTCTCTCGCTCATTCGCTCGTGCAGCGTGTTTCCAGTGCTCGACATGACTGAGTCACAAACCGTTGGCTGCGACGCGACCGGACACACGTCACTTTCTGTTGTGTGCATCCACCCCTCTCCACGCCCCACCCCGCCCCGCCCCGCCCCACCCCGCCCCGTTCCGCCACGCCACGCCCCTCTCGGCTACCCGGTACGCCTTGGCGTCGCTGCTACTGTTCTGCCAGTCTGGTGGCGATAGTCGCGCCGTTTGGAACGCTTCGGTAACTTGAGCCGCGCTGGGCGCTGCACCTCCCCCGGCCTGGCCTGCGTGCGTATGTGCGTATGTGTGTGTGTCTTAGAGTTGCAAAATCTAGGAAATTTTTCCCAGACAAACCCTTCCTATTAGGCAACCTGCGCCACACAGCGGTGTCCGAATGTTGCCAAGTAGGCAGGGTTTGTCTTGGAAAAATTTCCTATAGATTTGCAACTTTAGTGTCTGTGTGTGCGCGTGTCTGTGTGTACGCACGAGCTTTGTTTCAAGTTATCCCTCTTGTCATTATAATTAGTCTCTGTGGATTGCTTGCTTACGACGGTCCGAGAACTATTTTAATACACCACAGCTAGAAAAAAAATTTAAAAAGTTTTAAAGGTGAAAATTTTTATCAGGAAATAAGTGGTGCTCGTATGTAGTTTTACTATTATGAGCAATTACCGACCACGGATTCACATTTCCTGCTCCGAACGTAAGCAATTATTGTGTCTCTATTCTTCGTGCGAGCCGACGATACAATGATGAAGTCCAACTCAAAGCTCTGTCTCTTATTCACCCCGGCCGGCCGGTATAACCACGCATTCAGAGCAGCAGCTGTTGTGACTCTCCGTGACCACAGTGTGGCCACAGCGGAAGCTCGTTGGCCCGGGGCGGGTCTGGTGTAGTAGTGTAGTGCCTATCGCGGAGGTAATCGGATGAAGTGTGTTACCAAGGCCTCCGCCCCGCCCCGCCCCGCCCCGCCCCACCGCTCCCTGCTATCTCGTCCATCTCCGCTGCACTTCCCCTCTGGTCGTTGTTCTCGGCGCTGACCTGGCGTGCTCTGCTTGCTGCAGATATTCCGGCGGCCGTGTCGCTGCCGCACTTCTACAAGGCGGACGAGTCCCTCCTGGAGCAGATTGACGGTCTACGGCCCAACGGCAGCCTCCACGCGACGACGCTCGCCATCCAGCCGGTGAGTGCGCCCCCGCGGCCCCGCCCCCGACCCGCCCCGGACCCGCCACGACCGCTCCCGACCTGCCCCCGACCTGCCCCCGACCCGCCCCCGACCCGCTCCCGACCCGCCCCCGACCCGCCACGACCGCTCCCGACCTGCCCCCGACCCGCCCCCGACCCGCCCCCGACCCGCCCCCAACCCGCCCCCGACCCGCCCCCAACCCCCAAATGTGTGGAATTCGCACACGCGCGCAGGCGTGTTGTATAGATGTTCCCGCCCTCGGCACTTCGAGAAAGATGTGAGGAAATCAAGACTGGAACCCGTGCTCTTTTTAACGCTTCTCTCGAAGTGTAAGCCGTGTTTCTATGCTCAGCTGTCATCGGGAATCGCATGCTCAACTTTCTTATCAAATTTGACAGCGTATTTACTGAGATCTTGTTACTGGTTCCGGTCCTGAAAATGTTGAGAGCGGGAACCATCTATTTCCGTTCCCAGCGAGAAAAATCCACAATTTACCTGTTGAAGTGCGGGAATGGAAATTCACCGGCCTGGGAAAGTTGGAATCCTAGAGTGGACTCAAGGACTACAGCCAGGTCTACAATTTTGTTGACAACTAAGAACAAATTTATTCGTCGTTGTTCACAGAATTTCTTTATGGACATAATAGTGGACTGTTTAGCAGCAATTTTGCAGACAGTCTACAGACGTTTTTAAACGTTACCAACTAGTCTACAGACGTTTTTAAACGTTACCAACTATGGACAAATTAAAATTGTGTCCAATTGTACACAAAACTTGTCCATAACTGTGTACAAATTGTCCATATATGTACGCAAATTTGTTACCAGCTCTGGTCATGCACAAAATTGTCCATAGAAAAGTCCATATACATTTAGCGTGTGTATACTAGTGGGCGCAAAGTCAAACAACGCGGGTTATTAGGTTTTTGTAGTTCGATCCGCCGCCTGGAAGGTAGGCAGCGCATCACACGTGCGTGCAGTGTGGGTTGCCTGCACCACGGCGTTGCGGAACTGCGAGTCGTCGGCGCGTCGTCTGCTTCGCGCCATTTAGAGATGCGACTGATGACGGCGTCACCTGGTGGCTCTGTCGGCTGTCGCCGGCCCTTTCGGCTCGGTGAGCTCTGGCCGCGTCGGTGACATGTAGCCGACACTCAGCACCGTAGTGCAGGCAACCCGCTCTGCAGGCGCGTGTGATGCACTGCCTACCTTCCAGGTGGCGGACCTAATTACAAAGACGTAATTATCCGCGCTGTTTGACGTTTGCGCCCACTAGTATACAGTTCAAAAATGATCGTTTATGCATGCTCCACCCACCTAAACTTTTGGGACTTTTGGCCCAAATGAACGGAAACACCCTGTAAACTCAAGGACTCTAGGAAAAGTGGGCGACATTCACTCCGGGCCATTGTGAATGTTCCGGATGATACCATCTTGTCTTACAGAGTATGTTTTTTTGTTGTTGTTGTTGTTGTTGTTGTTGTTTGTTTTTCTTCTTTTTTTTTGTATTATTATTGGGCGTTTTCAGGCCGATTCAAACGGGGTCCGACCCCTACCCCCTCAGATTTTGACCAAAATAGACTTGATTGACTAGTTCTGACTCAAAACCATCCCCAATTTTGGGGGAATTTTTCGGACTTAATTTGGCTGAGTTAGAGACTATGTCCATTTTGACCAAGATTTTGACTATTTTGTAACGGCTTTTAAAAGTTTTCATTGTCAAAAGGAGAAAAGTTTGTATGAGAGTAAGTTCTAGGGGTTGAAACCAACTAAACCAGGTATAAGGATAATGTTTAGCCCCATAGACCCTACTTTGACCCAATCTGTTCAAAACAATTTGGATCTTTTATAACAAATATCTTAAAAATTCAGTTTGAGCAACTTCTACATCACTAAATCTTTATATTTTCGGCTCAAAATCAAGTACTAACATCACTCAACAACATATCAAAAATTTGTGATGGGTATTTTTAATAAAAAGGGAGACGTTCCAGAAAGCGTAACCCAGAAATCATTTTAACACCTAAACTAGGCATCGGATAAGGCAAAAGTGATCAAAACCTTTTTAACTGTTATGTTAAGGTCTGACCATACTATTTACTCAGTGTATGACCTAGTATTATATTTTCCTATGTTTTTGTTTAAAAAAAAAATCATACAAAGTAATAAAAGTTTAAAATTTTGGGAATACTACAGATTTTTACGATCAAGTTTTTAAAAGAGACAAGTTGTAATTATAGACAGTCAGGGCAGTTGTCATCACATGGATTTTGATCACTTTTGTCTTATCCGATGCCTAGTTTAGGTGTTTAAATGATTTCTGGATTATGCTTTCTGGAAAGTTTCCCTTATATTAAAAATACCTGTCACAAATTTTTGATATGTTTTTGTGTGCTGTTAGTACTTGATTTTGAGCCAAAAATATAAAGATTTAGTGATGTGGAAGTTGATCAAACTGAATTTTTAAGATATTTATTATAAAAGATCCAATTTCTTTTTGGAACAGATTAGGTCAAAGTAGGGTCTATGGGGCTAAACATTATCCTTATACCTGATTTAGTTGGTGTCAACCCCTAGAACTTACTCTCTTACAAATTTATCTCCTTTTGACAATGAAGACTTTTAAAAGCCGTTACAAAATGGTCAATATAGACATAGTTTCTAACTCAGCCAAATTAATTCCAAAAAAATCCCCTAAAAATTGGGGGTGGTTTTGAGTCAGTACTAGTCAATCAAGCCTATTTTGGTCAAAATCTGAGGGGGGAAGGGGTCGGACCCCGTTCGAATCGGCCTAAAAACGCTCATTTTTCTTAAATTTCGCTGCTTCTTTTTGTTTTATCCTAGAGAGTCGGAGTGCCCCTCATCGCGAACATCCGCGTGCAGACGAACCTGGTGGTGCACAAGACCAAAGGCAACCCCAGGGTCGCCCCCTTCAACAACCTCACCCTGCCCATATTCTGGGTTGACTTGGTAAGAGACAACCCCTAGTTAACTTCAAGGATCCGATAAAAATAAAAATGGAGCGTTTCTTTAGAAGATGATACATTTATCTCAAATACCGGGTGTGCCAGGTGTCCTAGATTTGGACTCTATCAGCCTAACCACTCGGTCGTAAGGCGCTGTCGCCCCCTGCACCCGTGTCGCGTATGCAATCCCGCAACGCTGTCGTGTGTTCTCTGGAACACCCGATATATTTCAGCAGTGAATTACTTAGCAGATTTAGTTCTACTCATGTGCCGGATTTCACCAAAATCGTATAGAGATTTTCGGTTTTGCATAGAAGGGGCCATGCTAATTAAAAGCCAAAACAAAATAGGATCCGTTGACAAAACTTTATAGGGCTACTTCATACCAAGAAAAATATAAAGCGTTTATGTAGCGGATGATACATTTACCTCAGGGAAAATACTAACGTTTTAAATGTTTTATCCTTCATGATTTTCTTTAGACTTTACTAGTAAGAGAGAAACCGAACAAACTGAACATTGTGAGAAAAAGAACGAAAAAAAATCTTTTATTTTCTTTCATTTATTTTGCCTCTCTCTTCTCTTGTCCGATGTGTGCGACCCAAGGTGAAAACAACTCTGAAATTTTTGTACACCTCGTAAATCAGTAAAATTCGGAGACATGACGAAAAATTAAGAGATTTTCATATTTTTTATAGAAAATTCAGGAAAATTCACAAAACTTTAGGAAAAATTCAAGCAAACTGAAAAAAAAGCAACAATAATTTAGAAAAACTCAGGAAAATTCACAAAATTTGCATACCGAAATTCGGGGTTGTCTTCAGAGCAGCGAAACGAGTGAGCGCGCGCAGGGGCTCGTGTGCATCCGAAAACGAGTCGTCAGATAGTGCGAGGGAGATGTGTTCTAGTTCGAACGTCTCGCTCTCGCCTGTCGTTTTCGGACGCATACGAGCCTCTGCGCTCGCTCGGTGCGACCGCCCTTGCCTTACACCCTGCGCCCGCTGCGCCCCCGCTTGCAGACGGTGCTCGGCCTGCCGGACTACATCACCTCGCTGCTGGACCTCATGCTGGTGGTGGGCCCCGTGATCCAGACCACGGCCATCGTGCTGCTGTCGGGCTCCGGGGCGCTGCTGCTACTCGCGGCCGCCGCCGGCGTCTGCTGCACGGCGGGCATGCTGCACGCGTCCTCGTCGCCGCACGCCGCGCCCCTCCAGACCGCCTACAAGTACAGCCAGGTCAAGATCCTCGGCGCCGTCGTCAAGCCGCGCGCCGTCGCCAAGCCCGAGCAGCTCGTGTCGCTGTCCCTGGGCCGCGACCGGGACGCGGACCTAGACTTCGGCCGGGGTCGGTCGTGAACGTCGCCCCGCGCCCAGGGTCACCCCAAGTTACCTGCATCTTGTCGTGTGATAGTAAGCTAGTGAACAGCCGATCTCCATCCCCGCCCCGCCCCACCCCGCCCCGCCCCGCCCCGTCCCTTCGCATCATGGCCGCGCAGGTGGCCGCCCTGGCGCTGGGCGCGCTCGGCGCCGGCGTCGCCCTCTTCCTCGCCGCCGGCATGCTGAGCACGGCCGCCATCCTGGCGTCCACCAAGGCGGCGCGGCCCAGGGCGGCGCCCTCGACCTCGCACCCGAGCCCGGACCGGCGCGCCCCCAAGCTCGCTCCCGAGGAGCTACGGCCAGAGGTGGGCCTGCACTTGGACTGGCTGGCGTCCACCAGGGGGAGAATACGCTGAGGACCAGTCGAGGATGCGCCGAGGACGTGCCAAGGACGTGCTGTGAACGCACCGAGGACGTGCTGAGGACGCGCCGAGTACGTGCTTGGGACGTGCTGAAGACAAGCGGAGGACGCGCCGAGGACGTGCTAAGGACGCGCCGAGGACGTGTAGTAAGGACGTGTTGTGGACGCATCGAGGACGCGCCGAGGGCGCGCTGAGGACGTGCTGAGGACAAGCCGAGGACGCGCCGAGGACGTGCTGAGGACGCGTTGAGAACAGTACCCGTGCCAAAAGTGTTACAGTGTTTGATCCATAGACTAGCAGAGCCAAGGGAATGAACCTTCCTTAGTTACACCCTAACAGCCAGTCAGCATGTGTGTGTGTGTGTGTGTGTGTGTGTTGGTGATATTGTCTGTATGTAGGTGTGTGTGTCTGTGAGTGTCTGTGAGTGTCTGTGAGTGTCTGTGTGTATATCTGCATGTGGAGTCAAGTCCTTGCTACATCTGCAGTATGAGTATTTGTGTATTTATAATTTGTATTTATTGTCAGAATAACTTCAGTAGGTTAGCAACAGTAGTAAGATTGTACCCTCTTGTATAAGGCATAAAAAGAAAGTAATGATGAAGGCTTCGTTTAATGAGATGAATTAATATTTACGCTCTAAATCAAAAATGTAAGACATACTCCGTCACTATTGTCATTTTTAAATTTATTTTTGTAGAAGGTAGAGTTTTTAATTGGCAGTGTGACAATACTTTTATATCACACCTACCTCAAGTATACGAATATCTGTAATTTTTTCATTCGTATCAGTCATATCATTGCTCAATTCACTGATATAAATTCCATAATAATGAAAAAAAGAAGCAAATCAATAAAAATACCTTAAATATCACTAAATTATTTTGTGATGCTAGTGTGCATATCATAGAGTTATTGTGATAATACTTTGTAGACAAAAGAAATTAATTTATATCAAATAAAACAACAAACCACCATTAAAAATATATACTTTTCTGATTTGTGGATTTGTGTTACTCTACATTTAAAAAACAAGGGAGAAGGAAACACAAAATTACTTTTGTGGTAAATAGGGAACTCGTTCTATACGACCCTCCTCCAAATAGGAAGAGACTATCTGGTTTTCTGACATAATAATCGTTGATGTATGATAAGTGTAAGCTTTTCATGTTTTAAAACGTGATCCTTTATGTCTCAGATCAAAGAATAAGCACAGACATGGTAGTTATACAGTGTGAAACTGGATGATGATACCTGAAACAATTTATTGTAACTATTTGCGCCCCTATCGCCCCCTCCCCCCTCCCTCCTGGATCCGCGCCTGGTTGGGCCGTTGGGCCCCTCGCGCGAGTTTGATTGTTAGAGCGCGGCAGCGGACCCGAGACCCGAGGAGAGGCCCAGGCCCGAGCCGCCCGAGCCCACTAGCGCGAGCCAACCGCAGGACTTAGAATGAAAACTCCTCAGAATTTTGTTAAGAGTTCTCTAAAATATACTATTAAAAGTGTAAAAGATAGATTGGTATGATTCACGACAGTATTTCTAGATTACAATAGCATTACTTCCAAGTTTACAGCTGTTTTATTTTATTAGATTTAAATGTTCATTTACTAGTGAGGGTTAGGGACTTAGAATGAGAAATCGACGAGATTTGTTAAGTGTTCTCAAAATTATACTATGGAACTCAAAAAAAAGTTCATAGTTGGTAACAACACCAGCATTTCCAGTTTCAAATGGTATAACTGTTATGACTGTGGGTATTCTGTGTTCTGAGATACAAATGGCAACATGTTTAGTGTTACACTGCACTGAGAACAATACTCGTTCTCCTACCACCAAGTAGAGCTAGGTGGGTGGTAATGAACGAGTAAAAAAGAAGAAAACAAAAACCTGTTTCGCCGAAAGGCAAGGACTGTGTGATGAAGTGTGAATGTCAAGACAAGTTCTTTTAATCTCACACCAATCACACTCTCAGATTCTTGCTAGACCTTTTTCACTACAGGCGTTAAGACATTTGCAAATATCCATAAAACATACCTTTTTCTCTCTAGCTAAAGTCATGAAGAATTAGCTTGTATATAGGTTACAGAGAAAAATGTGGGTAATCAAATTATAAAAAGGTTGGCATTATAGTTGCATAAACCGCTTAGTAAGCAGAGTAGAAATTCGTCAACAGACCGATATAAATTTATCCATAGAGGACTGAGGGTGCAGTCAAAGATTCGGAAACAAGATAACTCACATTTACGACCGAAGTTGTAAATTTACGAATGAAGTGGTATCTGTGTGACATCCTGCGCAAGGAATTTACAATCAATCGTACATTTGTAGGATAAAGTCGTAAATTTACGACTTTAATTGGTTTGAAAACGAACTGTTTCGCTATAAAAATTAGCGATCACTTCGTCGTTCACGAACGACACAAGTCGTAACGTAAAAGTGTTGTTTATAAACGACATTGTTGTTCTCAAAAATGTCGTAAATTTACGAGTATTTTTAACAGTGTACCACTCCCTCTACGCAGGACCCCGGTTGCGCTTGGTGGTTGCTCCGGTGTCATTGCACGAAGAGTGCGGTTGGGGCCCTCCGCCCGCATTCGCCCGATTCGGGAAGGCATCGGGGAGAGGGGGGGGGCGGTCTCTCTGTTTTCCTTTCCAGGGGCGGTTGACGGGCCCAGTGAACACCGAAAATGGAGGAGTCACCTTTGTCGCTCTTAGGAGAGCGACTTTACTGTACCAAATTTTCATGCTCCTGGGAGAGCGACATTGATTAACATCGCTCTATTAGAGTCACTTTGATGACTCTTTTTGAGTCAAATCATCAAACGTCACTCTATTGGAGCGATTTTGAAATACCAGAAAAGACTCGATTAGAGTCGTTTTCGCGAACGTCACTTTTAGTGAGCGATGGAAAAATGCTTCGCTCATTACAAGCAAGAAATGTGACTGTTACATTTCCAGTGAAGGAGGCTGAGGAGTGGCGCCCTGTTACTTATCTCTGAGGATTTATCTTCTAGGTCTGAAGAATGGATAGCGAATAGATTAATGCGGTCGGCTGCCTTGCACATCACCAGCATTACCAAAAGGCGTAAGCCAGCTCAGCCCAGGAGTTCGTGGGTAAAGAGAGACAGAGATAGGCACAGCAGCGGACACCCCCGATCTCGAAGTGATAGGGCCCTGTAGGGTGATTCCGCACGCTGGTCCCGTCGCTCTTTCCTTGTCGCACGCATTGGTCACGGACAAGGAGCAAGAGAGAGGACACCACAAAACAGTGTTCGGAATCACCTTGCTGGTCTAAGCCGTCTAGAGGTGTTTCAGCGTCTCGGCGCGACGGCAACATAATCAACCTACTGCGAAATTAAATGGACATAACATAAATACTCTTTTTAAAATTATTTTTATTATCATTGACGATAAATATTTATTATTACAAAAAAAAATACGATTTCACGAAATCCTGGTAGACAACGGAGTTTCTATAACTATGGTAAAATTATTGTGAGTGTATCATAAGACTGTAAGAAAACCCAGTAGTTTTGTTTAGTTTACGATAGTCAAGATAGAGACTAAATAATTATAAATTCGATTTGATAAGGCGGGTTTCAAGCAATGAATAACTCTCCGACTGTTAGGCCGTCATCTAAACGCCAGGAAAAAGAGAGAAAAGAAGCTCTCCTTCTGACAGCAAAAAATGGGCGGCGAGGTCACGGCCGGAGCGGAACGTCAACAATACCGTCCCCTCCACCGAGCGCACCGAAGGGGCGAACCGGGGCCCTAAACCTAGCGACTTTAACTATTTATTTTAGCTGAACGAAATGTTAGGCAGCCGAAATTAATGTGAAAATAGCAGTTCCAGACCTGCGGAAATCGTTTTGCAAAGTTTCATGGAGGTTCAAAACGTAGGAACACAAGTGATTTACGAAAATGATACACGTAAATGTACACCATTTCAAGAATTCTGCTCACCAGATTGAAGTCAAACTTACCAAACCGTTTTCTGCAGGTAAAAAAGTACTATTTACGCATTCAGTTCGCCTTGTCAACGTTTCGATAACTTTATACAATGATTTAAAGTCGCGAGGTGGGAGCCTCAGCTCCCGGCCGAGGCGGCCATGGTTGAAAGACGGCCGGCGACACAGCGCACGCGCGTCCACCTCAAACAAACCTTGTTTACACAACGTGCCAGCCTAGAAAACAGGAAAAGGATCACTAATCCCCCTACGTTACGATTTGAAATTATTATCTTAGGTTGGCAGAAGTGCGCCGCAGTCGACTGTTCGTTCGGTAAAAATGAAGTAGGTTTCGAAAGGGCGGTATGGTGGTCACGTGCGAATTTCAGTGGTGTCATCTCTCTCTTGAGCGTTTCACTGAAGCACAGCTTTGTTTGAACGCAGACTTTAGAGGTTTCTCCTTCGCTCCGTGTTGGCTCGACTCCGCCTAGCCCCACCACGAAAAACTATCCCCTTCTCCTGGTGATTTCAGCTGACAAGTCGAGCATTACCATAGCAACTGAAATTTCAATTCAAATTTACAGAAAATCTGTAGTTTAAATGTCTATTAAACTTTCAGAGTGAGTATACAAGTTTACATACTATAACTGTAGGTAATATTATAAAAATCGTTGGAGCGGATTTTTTCCTCCCGTAAGGGGCCATATAAAACAATTGACAGACGTTTCAAAGCGATTTTAGAAGGCAACTCCGTTGCCTAAAAATAAGGGGGAGCTCCAGGAGAGGGGAGCTCTAGTACTTCCTGCCCCGCCTGCATCGGCCTGCATGCCAGCCACGCGCTGCCATCCCCACCACCGCCTTCTGGCCAGCTCGCTCGCTGCCGCCAGCTGCCGCCCGCCCGCCCCCCTCCCACCCACTCCTCGCCCCATTTCAATGGTTATATGGATGTATTTTAATAAAAAGTATAAACTTAAATGTTTTTAAGAAAGACTGATTAAGTATAAACGCTCTCAGCGTAACTAATATGATACAAGTGCTGCTTCTCGACTAAAACCTGTCCACAGTATCGCCCCTAATATTTTAAAGATTCAAACCTCTTTAAAGTTATTATATTTACAATTCAATTTTGTTCTCTGAAAATAACTTTATAGAGAAACCTATCTGTAATCAAATTCACAACCATAACGGATCGGGAAGTATGTTTGGGTTAGCACATGATTACATCTCAATGAGAAATCGTATCACTGGGCAGTGCGGAGTAGGTTAGGAACCAAATGCTACGAAATTTGCCAAAGTAATATCCAAACTATTTTCTTTTTTTATGTTAGGTTTAAGAGTAATAAGATTTTAATGGTCAAACCAAACTTTCATGTATTTTCTTTGGTAAAATGTGACACCCAGTGTTGAGTTTAAAAATTAAAAACTTACACTTCTTTTCAATCAAAAATGCCTCTTCTGGCATGTATCAGAGAAGCTCACTTCCACTAATTTCATTCAGTATCTATACCGCGTTAAAGATATTATTTGGCTGGAATGAACTTTGTGACGGCTAAATGACAAATCAAATGCAGGGGAACCGAGCAAGGATTCATAACAAATTTTTACAAAATAAACCGAAACTATGATGCTGTCAGAAACTCTCACTTGTCAGGCCATGGGGATACCTGATTTTAATACTCAGATCATACTCTACTGTTTCCCCAACAGCATCACAGCTTCATTGTTAACATTGACCATGTTGTTAGGTTATGTCACTCACCCACGTACGAAGTCGCACCGATACAGGCTGTCGTTCCAGTAGTCCGTGACGTTCATTTCACAAATACAACGCAATTTAAGATATTTTCAGGCACTAGACTTCTCACTCCACTCCAACCCATAGATTTAAACAGCCAACGAATAGGCCAAGTCTGCACTTCGACACACACTCCTGCACACACACTTCCACAACACTTGAAACTTCGAGAAGCGACGTTCGCAATCTTAAAACCGACTTCAGGCCCCGTAATACGTTAAACAAACTATTAATTATTAAATTTCGATAATGTAAATGGACGCCGGGCGCGACGGGCTAGGCTGGGGCTCAAGACTAGCTGAGCTCAGCTCACACTGGAACCAAGATGGCGGACCATGGACCACGGCGGGTTTCTTCGCCGTGGCAGAGTTGCCTACCTATCAGGGGCGTTGCCTTCCCTCTTGTTAGGGATTCCGGGGGCGGTCCGCTGCGCTGTTACCAGTTTATGGGACACTGTTTTTCTCAACTATCTTGCTTCTCGTTCGTCATAGAGGTTGGGCGTGGCCGATAATGTAAAGAGACCCGACGATAATTCAAACGCACTGGTACAATGCTGGAATTAATCAGCCCCAAAATCTGAACCCCGGGGCTTTGGTGTCCGTTTGCACCTACAGGGTCATTCTTTTTTAAAGTAAAGCTGTAAAGGTATCATCTGCATCTGCTTTTTAAAAAAATGCGCCCGCTTATGTGCAGTGCAGGGAGGCTCCACTGCCGTGTATTCGGGTGCAGGGTAAAGTGGCTCCACACACGGATGGTAGTTACTCAATATGTCACCGCCACCAGGGAGCAGAAACGCACTAGGCTAGGCTTGCTGGGCTGCGGGGGGCAATGCGCGACACCGGGTGAATCACCTCAAATAGAGGTTAATGGGGGAAAACATAACTTCCAAACGGATCAAGTAATCGCAAATTCCAAAACGGATCTTCAATTGGGAAGGTTTGCTGCAGAGGATGGACGTTGTGTGCCGCCACTCTCACTCACGTGAACGAGTTCTTTGGCTCGAAAGAAGTTAATAATAAAATAATCCCCGAAATTTTTCTGTTTCCAAAAGTAAATGCATTCACGCACGTTACCAAAGTATAGAACTGTTTTTGCAACACTTAAATCACTAAATGATAAAAAATTATATTTCTTACTTTTTCATAGAGTAGATTGTAGTAATCTTAGGAGAAAATGTTGTTGACCGCAGTCTCAACCTGAACTAGCCAAGCTGTTCTGTACAATGTTCAGTTAACCGGAAAAGAAAAGAAAAGAAAAATGCATAGGTGATAGGTTATCTTGGTTTGCAGAGCACAGTGAAAGGTACCAAAGCGAGTTTCACCGATGCCCTCGGACTTTAAATGGACCTAGAGCATTTCCTAGGGCAGTAATCAGAGGGTTTGAGGTCACAAATAACAGACAAAATTCTTCTCCTGAAATTTCTCCTCAGAGAGTTGTCGCCTGACTGTGCTGAAGCCACCGCTTCTGCAGCCGCGCGCGTTGGGTGGCCTACCGTCGAGACTGCAGGCGCTAGTGAAACACCTTGACCCCTGAGGCTTGGTTCGTCAGAAAACTGATTGGGGGAAAAAAGAGAAAACAGACAAAACGAACACAAAATTAAATTTTTGAGTAGCTCCCTCAAACTCTGTCTAATATCGTGGTTCTAACAAGTTCAGCAAGCTCGGTACTGCACCTCTGATATATGTTTAATGTTTCCTCGAGAGTAATGAAGGTTTCCTGTAATTCTGAGAGTAATCAGAGAGTTTTGATAATTTTTGAGTTTCTAGGAAACCTGTATTTCAACAAAGAGATTGGCCATTTGAGAGATTTTGGTCCTTGGTTTTAGCTCTATAAATTTTTTAAGCTGTATAAAACCATAGCATCTGTCTCTATAAAATCAATCAACTACACAGTTAATCGACAACATTCAGAGGCTTTTATTGAAACATACTTAAAATTGTATGAAGAATAATAAAATATTCCTTTATGCTAAAAGCAATGGAAGTTTTAAAATTTGTGTTTTGAAAATTAATAATAATTTAAAGTCAACTTTAATATAATTGAGCTCTTGTCAAAAATTTCATTACCAAGCAACAAACATTCCATAATGTGTAAGGCAATACACTAATTCACATCTTTTTATGTAGCATGTAAATCTTTTATCACATTTACATTGTACGATGAGATCACAATAAAGTCTTTCAATACTTCCCAGATTTGATTCCAAAAACAAGATTGATTGGAGAGTAGTAGATTCAAGAGTAGATGATATATGAGTTACAACAGTCACATCATGGGGACAAATATGATCTGTAAGAAAAAAGATAGCTTAAACTCACAAAAGCAACTAAAATGGGGCACAATTACAATTGAGGATGAAATATATCTATACCTTTTTTGATGAGTTCTCAGCCATTCACGCATCTCAGAGACCAAAAGACTACCTAATATTATTTGTGTAGGGTGGTAAACCAGTAGTGGTAGTGATATCGAAGAGAAGTGAGAGTATCCAGCAAATAAAATTCTAAGGATAGGAATGCCTGCAACACAACATTTAGAGCGATTAATTAATTACACCTAATTAATATTTCTAGGATCTTAGTAGGTTATCTTGAAATGTTTCAGTTACCTAGAGTGAGAGATTTGTGAGAACAGCAGAAGGCAACAGCAACTCGATCAAATGAGTTGAATCCTTTGGGTATGCCTGAAAGTACCCAAGCTAAATACATCACAAGCAGTTGGATTATCACCACTGATAAAAAAAAAGGTTTAAAAAAAAATTATTTTAAGAAGTACAAAAAAGTAGATATCAGTTTATGTTTCAATGAAATTATTTAGGAACTTACCAAGTAGCACTGTAACAAGTATATCTACAGGGTTCATCCCTGCATCATGCTCTGTAAATGCATCACAAAATGTAGTGTAAATTATCAGTAACAATGCTAACTGGCCAAGCTGAGATGCAGGCAAATCTGAGTCACGTAGCATTCCAACAGCTCGCACAGCTTGACCAGCAAAAAGAGGCAAAACAACTGTAGCTGCCAGCTGGCTGACAGTACTACGAACTGGAACAACAGTAGATGAACCAAGCTAATGGGGAGAAACATCAAACAGGAAATGAAAATAAAAAAAGGAAAAGTCTGTTTAGACAAATAGCTTAGGGCAAAGGTACTCACAAAAATTAACAGGCTCACAGGGGTGACAACAATACCAAGGAAACTTCCGAGAGCTGAATTAAATACAGCACCAGCTTCATTGCCACCAACAGCTTTCGTTAAAATAACAGCAGTCGATACAGGAGGGGGCATCACACTGACAGTTACAAGTCTTGAAAAGCAAAAAGTTTCAAATTAAAATGCTGTTCAGTGATAAAATATGTACACTCCAAAAAAAAAATTAAAAAAAACATGAAACTAAACTTACCCTTTTAAAACCCATTCATTGACTCCAAATATTCTTAGAAAAATATTGATTGATTGAACACAGAGAGGAAAAATTAAAAACGTGAACACTTGGATAAAACCATGAAGTCTAAATTGGAAAGCAGCCTTTTTCATATCACTCATGTTTAGTGATAAGCCACTCATGAAGAATATTACAGCAATAGCTCCATATTTTACAGTGATTTCAGGCATAAGTGGACCTAAAAAATGTTTCAAAAAAAAAAAAGTAAAAAGAAAAGTAAAGAGAGAATCAGTAAATTTATATTAACAGTGGAGACTTGTTCTATACACACAAAAACCATTTGAAAAGTGTTTATAAACCGAATAACTGATGCTGGTGACAGTTCTACAATACTAATGGTTGGCTGCTTGAGAAAATGACCACCGATGCTCAAGGAGCTTAATGCTTTACATTTCTTTTTGTTACCTACTGTAGTTCCTCCACATTCCCCCTTCCCACGACACTTGCTTGAATCTTGTGTGTTGGATTGTGAGTTTCTGTTCTGCTAGGTTTAGTTTTGAGAGTTAGGTGCCTTTTGCTGCCAATGGCTTCAGCTCAGCTCTCATGGATGTAATTAGTTTGTCGAATGAAAAGACAAAACTAAATCCAGCATTAATGCATCTGACAAAATAAACATTACGTGAGCGGTAAATTTGACATCAGTTATTCAAAACATACACCTTCCAAATGAGTTTTCTCTAGTATTTCCATTGGATGCAGAAAAAACCCTTCATGTACAAAGTATAGATTGGATGTTACCAATTCAAAAAAGTATACACTTATGATATCTTATGGTTTAACCAATGAGAGATGTTACTCATCCAATGAATGTCTTTAACACAATACTCGTTCCATTCACAGGGAAGGAAAAGTAATGGTGATGGTGTAAAGAACGAGTAAAACAAATAAAAATTATTGAAGATGCTTCAATAAAGAGCAGTAAGATATCCGAAAATTTAAAACCAATTGTATTGTATCCTGAAACATAACCCCTCGATACTGACAACATCTCAAACGACTCACCACCAGTGACACCAAAGCTCGGTGTGAGGCATGCCAGTAAAATACTAAATAAGATTCCAAGCAGAAACCAATATTTTTTGACAAGTTCACCCGGTCTTGATCTTCTTCGGCCCATTGTCAGGCATCAGTCACCCGGACCGGCTTGCCTTCCTTGTCAATAACATCAACATTGGAGCAGAAGTTCTCTCGGACGAGGAGTAGGTCGTGCAGACCTCGCAGGCCTGGGGTATCGCCGCTGGGTCCAATTGCGTTTAGTACGCGCCTCAGACGGTAGGAGCGGCTGCCGCTGCGCTCAGCGCAAGGGGTAGCGGAGGGAATGCCGAAAGTCAACAGCGGCAAGGGGTACAGGCAAGAGGAGAACGGGTAAAACAAAGGCACTAAAGCTCTAAAGGCATTACAGTTTGCTTTTCAAAATATTTTTTTCCTGTGAAATAAAATTAAATTTAAAGACATTTTCGTAATCTACGCGAAATTCCAATTCAAACGAGCCTACATGTAATGAGGTTGTGTTAAAAAAAAAAATTATTAAAAAAAAAAAAAAAAAAAAAAAAAAAAATGTCAGAAATTAATTTCATTTTTGGGGTTTCTTTTACTTGCTTGCTTTTCATTTGTTGACTGCTCATCAGAACCCTATCACATGTTGGCCCGTTTGACGCGGAATTTTGCGAGGAATGCTATAGTATATATTCTACAATGGCACTGATTTGTTCGTAAAGAAAATGTTTTGAAAAAAAAAAACTGAAAATATAGACTTTTGCACCCCTATATCGGATAAAAACACCCCAGGAAAGGTTAGTACATCACTGTTAAAAATTCTGTACCCAAACTACAGGAGAGGTACGGTAGCACCGTTTTATTCCACCACAGTACGTTCCTACCTTGAAAGTACAGTGAGTACTGTAGACCGGCCTGACCAACTACGGAAGGTTCTGTACCCATTGTGCCGTAAAAGTTTGAGGCGTGTCAAAATATTGTCATCGGTTGTATGGACAAAACAGTCACTGGAAGTACGGAGACTCCTGTACTCATCAGGAACGGACGTTCCGTAGCATCATAAAACAGCGCAGACCTGGTAAAAAATTGACAGGACAATACTGTGGAAATTACTGTAGAAATTTTTAACAGTGATCGCACCTTTGTTTTTTCCCAGTGGGGTGAGGACTTTGTGAGGACCGGGTCCTGGACATTATATCTCATGGACAGTTTTCCCGTGGACATTATGTCTGGTAATCCCATTTGCACGGCACACGCGTACATCTTATTTCTACCTCTCTGGCTCCAGCCCGCTAGCCCGCACGCACGCACGCACGCACGTACGTACGTACGGAAGGACGTACCTACGTACAGTCGTACGTACACACGCACGCACGGACGCACACGCACGCAGCACGCACGCACGCACGTACGTACGTACGTACGGAAGGACGTACCTACGTGCCGGCGCACGCACACACGCACGTAAGGACGCACACGCACGCAGCACGCACGCACTCAAGCGGGCGCAACCGATGCACCTTATACTGTTTGCAAAGCAATTGAACGAGAAAACAAAACTTGCTCTTTCTCCCTAGTCCCGCCCCGCCCCGCCCCGCGCTAGGGCCACCGGTGACCCCCTTCCCTCCCCCCCCCCCTCCGCATCCCCTCCACTCCCTGCATCATTTCCATAATGGGAGGGACATCGATCAATGGGTAAGGAGGGCCCCGGGCCGGGCCAGGGCGAGGAGTGGAAGGCAAAGAGGGTTGAGTCGGGTGAGCTCGGCGGGGCGGGGCGGGGCGGGGCGGGGCGGGGCGGGGCGGGGCGGGGCGGGGCGGGGCGGGGCGGGGTGGGGCCGCCCCGGCCTCCCCAAAGTCCTCCTCCCCGTCCACCCTATCGCTTACGCATTTCCCTCTAATTCTTTCTCCCCCAATCCTCCCCTCTCTCATATCCGCTCTCAGCACCCTCCTCCTCCTCCTCTTCCTCCTCCTCCTCCTCCTCCCCATCCTCCTCCCCATCCTCCTCCTCCTCCTCCTCCTCCTCCCCATCCTCCTCCCCATCCTCCTCCTCCTCCTCCTCCTCCTCCTCCTCCTCCTCCTCCTCCTCCTCTTCCTCCTCCTCTTCCTCCTCCTCCTCCTCCTCCTCCTCCTCCTCTTCCTCCTCGTCCTCCTCTACCTTCTCCTCCTCTACATCCTTTTCTATTCTCGTTTTCGCGCCTTTTTCTCTTGACTAGACAGAGGTGTCGAAAGGGGTGGTGGCGCACTGGTAACCCCCAGTAGTGTGTGAATGTCGACCACGTTCAGGAGTCTGAGTTTTCATTCGTACACTAGGACAAGCGGAGGTGAGCATTTTTTTAGAGAATTCAAACCCGAATGAAAATTCACACATCTGCAAAGTGACGTTTGCAAACTGGGGATGGTTGGACGCTTGCTGTCGGAGGGGTGCGCTGGGTAGTCACCGCTAGTTGTAAATGATGAAATGGTTTAATTCGCTACTTTGTGAATTCACAAGGCAAAAAATCTTCATATAGTGAATAATGACATTAACTGTATCAATACAATAATCTCTCTCCACGTTTTCATTCTGTCTTTCTCTCTTTTAATTAATTAATTATAGGATTCAATAATAAGATTTATATACAGCAAACAACAAATGAACGAACGAACGAACGAACAACAAATAACATATTTTCTGGTATTCTTACAATAAGAATATAATAATAATAATCATAATAATAATAATAAGAATCATAATAATAATAATAATAATTTTAATGGATAACTAGCTATTTGATTAGCTATTTCACCGGGCCTGCGTCACCTACCCCTCACCCTCCCATCCCAGCCCGCCCCTGATCGGCCGCGCCGCTCCGCTCCCGGCCGGCTGGACCCCGCCTGGGGGCCCGCACGGGCTGCGGGCGGCGGGGCGCGCGGGGGCGGGCCCCAAACTCTTCCGACTCAATCATTAATCACAGAATATTAACAATCCAGCTTGGCTGCACTTCTTGAAACCACCTCGCATCGCCGCGTGTTTCGGTCGGGCCGCCGCCACGCTGCCGCCCCGCCCCGCCCCGCCCCGCCCCGCCCCGCCCCGCCCCGCCCCACAACACTTCTGCCCTCGGGGGCCCCCACCTACCCATCTGACACGAGAACAGTCGATCTGACGTCACACAGGGCGCGTTTGAAGGTACGGCTAGACGGCGTGCGTTAGGATACACTGGAAACACGAGAGTGCGAATGTCACACACTCCAAGGTGTGCGAATGCTCATTCGTACACTTGAGGGCGCAAAGGTGTGACTTTTCCCTGGAAACTCACACACTTTGGCATCCAAGTGCACGAATGGGCATTCGCACACCTTGAAGAGTGTGACATTCACACACTAGGGTTTCAAATGTTCTGGATTTTACTGCCTACTTTTCAGGTGGCTAAGAAGAGGGGAGTATTTCACCTCCCCATCCGCCACCCCGTCCCTCAAAATGACGCCGCTGCTTCACTCGAATGTTTTGAACCGGGACGAAAATTTTATCTTGTGAACTGTAATTGGCTTGAATGTGAACAAACATGCGTTATTGGGCGGCTTGCGGCGTAAATTGAACGCGCGGGAGCATGACCACTGCCGTGCCGAACTGCCAAAAATAAAAAATAAAATAAAATTCATCTTTGAAAATTGATGTCTGCGATCGAAAGGGCGGTGAGATCGCAACTTCTTTGAAGCTGCTCAGCTGTGGTGCCGTTGAGGGCGGGAGGGTCAAAGAAAAACTAGAATCCAGCAAAAGGAAAAACAAACTGAGTTTAAAGGGGAAAAAAATAAATAAAGAAAAAACGTCCAACCGGTGGCCAGGGTGAGTCCGACGGCAAGGCCTGTTTCGTCGCTCTCTTTTCTCGTCGCACACTCATGGGGCTCGGCCATAAGGAGCAAGAGAGAGAGAGAGAGAGAGAGGACACTACTAAACGCGGTGCTCGGAATCATACCTCACTGGTCATTGCCCGGCCCGCGTGTCCCCGGGGCGAGGTGGAGGCGGGCGAGCGCCGCACGGGCGCCTCGTATTGACTATTGACTTCGGAAGGTAATTGACTGCTATTTGCGCTGAGCGGTTTCCCAACTGAGCGGACGGAATGGAACTGGTAGACATCTTAGTGTACGACCGAAATAACACGGTGATTATTTCCCGATGCTCAACAATTATATATCACAAAACAAAGCAAAAGGAAAAAAAAATGTTTTCTTTTCAATAGTTATTTTATAACATTGCACAAAACGTCCACGCTTGAGGAGAATTTTTTTTTATATATATTTTTCTTGCTTCTTTTTTTTTCTTCGTGGGTCGACCGCTTTCCGAACCGTCTCGCTTAGCCGAGCTGGTAGTACTCCGGCGCGAAGTCGTTGGCCAGGTTGGAGAGGAAGTTGAAGTCGGAGGAGCTGTTGCTGTTGTCGTGGTGCAGGTGGTCCTGGTGGCCGTGGGTGGCGCCCGCGGGCCCCGCGCTCGTCGCCTGCTGACCCTGGTGCTCGAAGAACTGGTAGGGCGAGCAGACGTCGCCCGAGCTGGACGGCGGCGTGAGCACGCAGGCGGCCGCCGCCACGCCGGGGAACTGCTCGGGGTACTCGTAGTACCCCTGCTGCTTGGAGTACTCGTACCCGCCGCACTGCTGCGCCTGCGCGGGCTGCATGCCGCCCTCGGACGGGTAGTACCCGACGGCCTGGTCGTGCTGCACCTGCTGCTGCTGCTGCTGCTGCATCTGCTGGTCGGGGTACTGGTACCCCGGGTAGTACCCGCCGCCGCCGCCGCCGCTGGCGGCGTCCTGGTCCGGGAAGCACGACGCCGCCGCCTGCTGCTGCTGGTGGTAGTTGTGGTGGCCGTTGAGGGCGGCGGGGCCAGCCGCGGGCGGGCCGGTCACGGCCCCGCCCACCGCCACGCCCCCGGCGCCGCCCCCGGCCGCGGCCCCGCCCCCGGCCCGCGCGAAGGGGTTGGCCTGGTACTGGTCGTAGGCGCCGAGCCCGCCGCCGCCCCCGCCGCCGCCGCCGCCGTTGTACGACGAGTACCCCGCGTGGTAGCTGCCGGCCTGCGGGTAGGCGGTGGTCTTGTGGTGCGGCCGGGTACCGGGTACCGGCGCGGGCGCGCCGTTGAGCCTGTGCTGGAGCTGCTGCTGCCGGGTGTACGCCGTGTCGGCCGGCGGGTACCCGAACCGCTGCGGGTACTGCTGGGGGTAGGCGGCGGCCTGCTGACCGCCGACCGGGCTGTAGCACGCCGCGGGGTCGGCGCCGCCGGGGCTCCCGGCCAGGGGCTGCGGCTGCTGCTGCGGCTGCTGGGGCTGCTTCCCGGACCGGAAGTGCGCGCCCGCCGTCCCCGCCAGCCGGAAGTCCTGGTGCGGCCGCGGCGCGGGCTGGTGGGGCATGCCGGAGGCCTGGAAGCGCGGAACACAAGGGTCCATGAGACACGGGGACACGCGAGGAGACGAGCGAGTCGCAAACAAAGATCGAAAAAAATTGAGAACGATCATTATTGGCTGAGCTGAATTTAAAATTAATCTTTGACTTAAAGTTTAAATGCTAAGCGCAGCAAGCATCGGTGGAAGCCGACGCGAAGAGAGGCGTGAGGTGCCGGGCGAGAGACGTGGTATGATAGATGCGGAGAGGCCGCTCAGAGGCACCAATGCACTCTCAAGTTTTTACTACCAAATTTGCTTAGTAACTACCAAGCTATTGTGCTGTCATAAGTTATGAAGAAATTCTTTAGTATTACCAAACTTATTTTTAGTATAAGAAAATGTTTTTTCTAGTATTATAATTACGGTGAAATTAAGTACTACAAAAACGTTTAGTATTACTAGGAAAAAGTTTAGTAATACTAAAGAATTTCTTCATAACTTATGACACCACAAAACGCTTAGTAGTTACTAAGCAAATTTGGTGGTAAAAACTTGAGAGAGTGGGGAAAAAAAAGGAAATAAAAGAAAAGAAAAAAGAACGCAAATGATGAAAGTATGTTTGATAACAACAGAGGAAAAGTAGAGAGTAATTTAAAATCAAAATTTTTGGTATTTTACTTCTAGCTTTGGCGCGCTGCAAGCCAAGGCCCTGGTGCACTTTTAGCTCCGTTGTAATTTTAATTTTAGAATGGCAGGGGAATAAGATTTAACGGATAGCGTTTTAAGTTAGGAAATTTTCCAAGTAAGATTACATGTAATTTTGGGCATTTTTTTTACTTACATCAGTAAAATCGAATTTATTGTTTTATCATATCCCAAGCAGAACGTATTTTACTAGTGCAAAAAGGGACAATCAAGCCCCATTACTTATAAAATAGAATTCTACTAAGGTAGAGTTCCATTGATCTGCAGGATTGTTTCCAGTTTTCCTTCCAAGGACACCATAGCAAGATTAATAGAATATTGGTTTGGGACATGTTATTAGGCAAAAATAATTTGCTCATTGCTGGTGTTAGTCCAACAGTACAAGACCAAAACCTATAGCCTTTAAAAGTAAGGGACGATAGAAAAACAAACATGACTCATCAATTTTAGTCTGTAAAACTTGTTTCACTGGAATTACCAATTTTACTGTATTTCACCGTTATTTTTGCAATATCACGAAAATGAAAATAAATTACTTACAAATTAAAAACCCTATGTATGAAGTCATACAGTGAGGTTAAACAAAAGGGAGACTGCCCCTAAAAACTTGAAGACTATTAAAAATGAAATTTTGGCAAGGGATCACTGGTAAAACAAATGTGCAGTTCTATGCATCACCTGATGCTGAGCTCCCAATGTATAAAAGTATGTGAGCCATAGTTCTAACTAAACATTTGCTGATGTATAGTTTTAGAGATCTTGCAAGTGCATAGCCGACTACACATTTGGTCCCTATGCTTTGACATGCAAAGCCTCATCCAAATGCATACTTCTATCCATCACGAAATGTTTAACATCTACATATTTACGAAATGCACAGATGTTAGGCATGTTGTCATGTATAGTTCCTTTTTTCCACCATATCGTGCATAGAAGTGCAAACTAAACACCATGATGTATAAACACTAAACATTTGTTTCACCAGGGATCCGCTTGACAGTGTACTCACCTGGAACATGGCGTTGGGCCCCGGGAAGCGCGCGGCGGCGGGGGCGGGCGCCTGGGCGGCCGCTGGCGAGGAGCGTGGCCGCGGCTGGTGGTAGCCGCCGCCGGCCACCCCCTGGGGAGTCTGCGCCCCGGGCCCCGGCCCGGGCCCCGGCCCCGCCGCACCCCCCTGCGGGCCCCCCTGCGGGCTCGCCTGCTGGGGCGCGGCGTGGGGCGTGCCCGGCAGCGAGGGCGTCAGGCTGCCGCCCGAGCCCCGCGGGGGCTTGACGACCACGTCGGCGGCCTCCTTGGCGGCGCCGGGGCCGGGGCCGGGGCCGAGGGCGCCGGGCGCGAGCCCGCCGGCGGGCGTCCGCGCCGTCAGGCACGGCGGGCTCTGGATGCCGGCCTCCACCTTGACGTTGACGTCCGACGCGGCCCCGGGCGGCGGCGGCTTGCCCCGGCCCGCGAGGCTCGAGGTCCCCGTCGTCGCCCCGAGGCCGCCGCCGCCGCCGCCACCGCCGGGCCCCGCGACCCCGAGCGGCGTGGCGCTGCCGTCGCGCGACCGCGAGTCCTCCTCGTGCGCCTGCGACAGGCTGCTCGCCACCGAGCTGGCGCCGCTGCTGCTGTTGTTGTTGAAGCTGCTGTTGTTGTTGTTGAGGCCGGCCAGGCCCGGCAGGTCCGACGGCAGGTCGCAGCCCTGGCAGCTCTTCTTCTCGTCCGCCTTGGACCGGCCGCCGCCGCCCGGCGCGTCCTTCGAGTCCTCGTCGTCGCCGCTCTTACTCAGCGTCTGCCGCTTGTGCTTCATGCGCCGGTTCTGGAACCAGACCTTCACCTGCGCGCCGCGGCCGGGACAGACACAAGGGGGTGTTAGCCTTCTCAATACAACACTGACAATCTGCACGGAAATTAACATACATGGCTATGGGTACGCTGGAAACACAAGTGTGCGAGTGGGATGTGTGCGAATGCCCATATTCGTGCGCTTGAGGGCGTAAAGATGTGAATTTTCCTTGGAACTCCAAACCTCTAAACGCACGAATGGCCATTTTCACACACTTGGGTTTCCAGTGCAGGCACTAGGTGAAAAATTTTAGCTGCCTTAGCTTTTGTTTTGTTTTGTTTTGTTTTGTTTTGTTTTGTTTTGTTTTGCTGTACCAAAAGTTAGCAGAGAGAGAGGTAATATTTTCAGTTAGTGCCCGTGTTCTCTTTGAAAAATATTTGTAGATCCTCCTCCTTGTTTTGCAATTTTTATTCCAATGCGAATTTTACCGGACTGCACGGTAAAAAGAAAACAACAAAATTTGCGGCCTTGTTGAATTCCATAGGGCTACTATATCTGCAGGTTTCCCCATATCCACGTTCGTATTGTGCGATCAGAGATAGACGCAGTTTTGCACCTGCTCCAGGGCCAGAGGGCCGCAGGGAGCGCTCATGTGAACGAGACGTTAAAGTACCGCCAAGCAAAGCGTCCTGGTGCAGTGTGTGTGAGTAAGTGTGCGCGGGCGCGTGTGGGCGCGCGCGCTCCCAGCTCAACGGTCAGAATTAGGTAAGGACCACTGGCGGACCGCCAATCGGATGCGTCTGGGCTTGGCGGTGCGGGGCGCACCCGGTTAGGGCATAGGGTGGGGCGGGGCGGGGCGGGGTGGGGCGAAGCGGGGCCGGGTGGGCTGACACATTACGGTGGACTGAGCAGGCAATAATAGAGTCGCAAATATCGCCTCTAACCCGCCTTTGATTGCAGTGCGCGGGGCCCACTCCGGTATGCGCCCTTACTGCTTTCGGCCCAGCCCCACCAAGCCCCGCCCCGCCCCGCCCCGTCCCGCCCCGCCCCGCCCTCGCCAGCTCTCCTGAGGGATTACCATAGCTTCCCGCAAGGATATATATTTTTCGTAACGGTTTTTATCAAACGGCAGTGATCGGATTCACCTTGGGAGAGAAAGGGACAGAGCACACTACTCTGGTGAGAAAGGGAGAGAGAGGGAGAGAGGGGCAGGAAGTGCCTCGCGGCGTGGTGTCAATAGGGTGGGATAGTCAAACAGGGAGGAGGCGAGGCGGGCGCACGGGGTGCGAGTGAGTACGGGACCTACGGGGCCGGAGAGAGGAAAAAAAAGTGTTTATTCAAGAATGAGGCGCGTACGGCGATGCGCGGGCTGATTCATTCATTCATTCATTCATTAATGGATTAGCCCCCTGAATGGTACACTAACACCTCCTGGCCACATCGCGGCCCGCTAGCCAGCCGGGACTTTTCTTCTTTCCCAGTTTTGTGCCGAGTCAGGTCCGGTTCGGAGTGACGTGGCGGGGCGGGGCGGGGCGGGGCGGGATAGGGTGCGCAGGGGTTGGGTGGGTGGATGGATTACCGAGCAAGGACACGAACACGGGCGGCGTCACCCAAACAAAACCCGCGTATCAGTACCACTACTACTGCCACCGATTCAGTCGGCCCGCCCTGTACTCTGTCTGTCTGTCTGTCTGTCTGTCTGTCTGTCTGTCTGTCTGTCTGTCTGTCTGTCTGTCTGTCTGTCTGTCTGTCTGTCTGTCTGTCTGTCCGTCTGTCGCACCAGGCGGCACACACCTCCCTCCTAACGAGCCCTGCTTGTTACCTGTCTCTCGGTAAGGTCCAGGGAGGCGGCGATCTCTATCCTCCGGGGCCGGCACAGGTACTTGTTGAAGTGGAACTCCTTCTCCAGCTCCAGGAGCTGCGTGTTGGTGTAGGCCGTCCGCAGTCTTCTAGGAAGGCCATTTTCTGGAGGGAAAAAAAGAATCACTTGTGTTAATTAAGCACACTCACTATTTGCTTTCATAAAGCTCCAAACACTGCGCGAAAAAAAAAGAATTAAAACTTTTTCGTGATTTTTTGATAATGACACAGATTTGTAAATTTCCGAACGCAGTCGTAATTTTTACGACAGCAAAAGTCTTACTCGTCAAGGAAAATTAGCAACTTATTGTAGGACAGCCACAACAAGGGATCGAAAAAAAAAAACTTGTGGCGGTGATGGTATAGCCCAGGGGGCGGACTAAGACGACATATGGTGTTAAAAAAACATCGTAACAATACAAGTGGAAGTTGTAACTTTATTATGGAAAATTTTGCGGATACTCTAACGAATATTTTTCACAGTGGCTCATCAAAATTCAAAAAACTTCAAAATAAAATGTTCATTGGCGTTGTAAAACTTCTTAAATTAAATAAGCTCCACAAAAAAAGCGTAGAAAGCCTACTTTCCCTCAGTAGATTACTACTTCCTCTCACCACGGGGAAAACAGGCAGCTGCCCTCCCCCACCTCCCAACATTCAGAATATCGGTTTTTGGTGACCTCTCACTCACTCCGAGTGGCCGAGACTCATGCGTGTGACAAGGACGGAGACGGGAATGCGCTCTTCCGAATCTGACGGCTGGGGCAGGAGCGCCGAGCAGGGTGGGCAGCGCCGCATGACACTTCTGTCACTCGGTTGCCTACCCAGCAGGCGCGCGCGTGAGAGAGAGCGAGAGCGAGAGAGAGAGAGAGAGAGAGAGAGAGAGAGAGAGAGAGAGAGAGAGAGAGAGAGAGAGAGAGAGAGAGAGAGAGAGACGGGGCAGGTTACATCTTTTTGCTGAATAACGCCCGTGCGCGGGGTGGGGCCGCCACGGGGAGTCCGATTCCGAAATTGAGGAGGAGGAAAGGGAAAGGGGAGAGAGAGCGGCGTGGTAGTAAAGACACTTAGGGTGGAGCTGCTGGGCGTGGCGTGGGAGGAAGAGGAGGAGGAGGAGGAAGAGGAGGAGGAGGAGGAGGAGGAAGAGGAGGAGGAGGAGGAGGAGGAGGAGGAGGAGGAGGAGGAGGTGGAGGAGGAGGAGGAGGAGGAGGAGGAGGAGGAGGAGGGGCACGGCACACCTTCCAAGGGCTCTCGCGCCCGTTCGGCACCTTACAGAAGAAGAGGAATATTGTGAACGCATAGAGCAGAGCGGAAAGCGTTCCGAAACTTTTCGTTCCGGTTCACCCCTTCACCCCGCCCAAAGCATCTCTACACCCGCCCCGCCCCGCCCCACCACGCCCCGCCCCGCCCCGCCACAGCCAGGCGCGCGGAGCAGATTTCGCAGATCGCCATGTGGCATGTGCCAAACGCGTAGGAGCCCCACGAGGGGGTTCGCCCCGCCCGCCCCGCTGCTTCGAAAGGGGTGCATAAGTTACAGTCTCCTTGAGCCCGGCGGCCCGGCGGGGGCCCCACCCCGGGGCCCGGGGCCCGGGGCTGCATGCGGTCCTGCTGTCTGCCACCATTTGTCACCAACGCCTTCGCCCTTCTTTTCATAAATGTCAGCTTTTGTCTCGGACGATCCTGCAGAGCGCGCCGAACCCCTTCTTCTTCTTCTTTTTCTTTTTCTTCTTCTTCTTCTTCTTCTTCTTCTTCTTCTTCTTCTTCTTCTTCTTCTTCTTCTTCTTCTTCTTCTTCTTCTTCTTCTTCTTCCCTATGTTATAATAAATTTGGTGAAAGGACACTTGATTACCCGGTACCACATTGCTTTAAAAAATTACCAGCCGAATTATTGAAAATTGAGCATGTATGTGAAGCGAAAAGGAAAATAAGACAATGGATAATATCCCATAAGAAGAAGAAAAGGAAACACTATAAAGTTATGTAAATTAACTATCTTGGCACCTGCCGACAAGCCTAGGCTAAGCAGGACCATTGCTTAGAAACGTTCTTTCATGAAAACAACCATGCCCTATAAATATTATTAATAAACAATCAATCAATCAATCTTCTTCTTCCTATTCTACTTCTTTTTCTTCCTCCTCTTCTTCTTCCTCCTCTTATTCTACATAATTTTTATTTTTCTTTCAATTTTACAATTAACAATAACAACTCGCAATTCTCCTTCTTTTGAATTGTAGGCGGAAACATTTAAGGATATTTAAACGCCCCGTTTTCGGCAACATAGTCGGTAGGCTACATCCCCGCGCACACGTGTGCTTCCGGTGGTAGGGACGGCACGCCCCACCCCACCCCACTACAGTACCAACTACAGAAAAAGAAATACATAATACGCCGAGATAAGAGGAGAGGCGCCAGAGCGTTTTTTCCGTCTCGAAGAGCATAAGCTGGCAACGCCTACAGAATGGAGCGGCGTGGCGGGGCGTGGCGTGGCGGGGCGGGGCGGGGCGGTGTTCCGCCGCGGGGCTGACGGCGACGTGTGTGGCAGGACGGACTTCTATCTCTCTCCCACTCCTGCGAGCAAGGTCCCGCGCGCTGCGCCACGCCACGCTTTGCCACGCCCCGCCACGCCCCGCCACGCCCCGCCACGCCCCCTCCCAGGCGCCGAAGCTCTCCCCTCTCTCAAACCGTTACCAGCACACGGGCCTATGATTCCACCGATGCTTTCCCCATTCCGCGTCATCTCGCGTGCGCACCGGGGTACAAACAGCTCGGGCGTTTTGAAACTCTTCATTTCGTAAAAAATTAAATTCATATTAAAACAAGTCGAACAGTACCATAGAAACCAGAACTTAAAATCAAATTTCCAAAATTTATGTAAAAGAGATTTTGATAATATTTCGAAATTGCATTTAGAATATAGCAATTCTATAACTGTTGTAAATTTTATCAAAATCCCTTGGGCCAGACTTTTTTTTTCCCATAGGGGCAATACAAAACAACTGACTAACGTTTCGACTGATATTAAAAAGGCAACTTCGTTGCCTAAAAAAAAATGTCAAGGACAGAAACAGAAGCAATGGGCCTCCAACCACATGCGTAAAATTTACATAAAATAAAAAATTTCTAAACAAAACCAACCAAAAAATTATATTAAAGGAAGAAGCAAAAAAATAAAAATACAAAAAATTTGCAGCATTTGCGTAATTTCTTGTATCAAATGTTTATACAAAGAATGTCATACGTGTTTCTGACCGTAACTTACTACCCGTAGTAAATAATGATTTTGCCCAGCGAAACAGGCCTCAGGTGATTGCTGCCGGCAGAAGACATTCCTGCTCAGAGCAGAGGCAAGACCCGGGCCTGGACCGCCTGCCTCGCCTGGAGGAACGAGTGCGTGGGATTTGGAACCGAAACTTTCATTCCTCGTCGAGGGGCGGAGGGGAGCCGCCGCCGCCGCCTCCGTCACTTGTTTGGCGTTTGGTCGCAGAGAGGGAGGGAAGAAAACACAGGAGGGGGAGAGAGAGAGAGAGAGAGAGAGAGAGAGAGAGAGAGAGAGAGAGAGAGAGAGAGAGAGAGAGAGAGAGAGAGAGAAGGAGAGGGTTAGATGGAAAGAGAGATGAAGAGAGAGAAAGAGAGAGGGGGAAGACGGTCTCTGAGGCCTGGAGGCGCGAGTATGGCGGGAGGCGAGGCGGCGGGGAGGAAACGATTTGATTGACAGGTGGCCCAACCAATCCTAGGCGAGCACGGGACAGCATACTGATGAGACGGCCTGTCAATCAAACGCTGGCCTCCCCTCCCCTCCCCTCCCCTCCGGGCCCGCTCCCCCCTCCCCTCCCCTCCCCGGCTGCTGCTGCCGCTGCTCCCGCTCCCATGGCGGGCGGCGCGCGGGGGCTGTTCAGTTAAGCCCTCATCTCCAGTACTTAATTAAGGCACGGCTCAACGGACTCTACACCATGATGTGGAACCAACAACCAAAAAAGAAAAACAAAACGAAAAAAATTGGAGAAAAAAAAATGAATGTAATGTAGAGGACTGGGAGGAAAAATTTTCTAATTCTAAGGACTGCATAGCGCAAGACGTGACACAAAACGAGAGAGAAACTCCGAGGTGTCTGTCACTTGGTTCAGGAGCGTGCACACGATTACCAATTGCCGGTATTGACCCACAATTTTTGGTAAAATTTTCGAAAAAAAAAAACCAACTTTCAAATTTATGTAATTTTTTGCACATTTCTATGAAGAAAAACCCAAAACAGCATTATGCGGTCAAAGTGTCAACAAGACCACCCCCTCCCCCCCCCCCCACCCCAAAAAAAGATTGCACTGTAAACACGTGAGTCGATTTTCGACGTCACCTAACGTCGGAAAACGTCGGTGAACAAAAACGAACTCTCTGATCGCCGGATTTCGCTGCTATCGTCTCGGTCTGAGAAACGAACCCACCTGGAGTTCGAATTTCGACTCTGAGCTGATCCGTATTTCGCCACAATCCGACGCAATTGTAGCTTCTTCCAATGTCGATTAACGGTTGTTTTCGTCGAAATTCAGACGAAGCGCTTGTTTACGATACTGTCGCTTCGAAAAGCGTTGGAACATATTTCGCTTTTGTTTCCGGCCGTTTTTCGACGCTTTCCGAATTTCAAACGGGGTTTTGACCCTTCGAAAATCGATTTTCCTTTTTACAGTGCGCGTACAGTTAGATGTGAAAAATTAATACCACGGCTAAACACTTTGAACAGCGAAAAATTAAATAGCAGGGTATTCTATAGCTAGCAATGAAGCACCGCAGCTTAACAATTAGCTGCGCCTATACAACTAAAAAATTAGTATACCTGCCAATGGTTTTTTTCTCTGATGCGATTTTTTATTTGGGGTGCGCTTCCGCACGTTCACTGCCGGGTAAAGGGGTTGCTTTGCCTCAAGGGCCTCAAGGCCATGAGAGTGAATTCAAAGTGCAACAATGTCAATAATCCTGTGCCATAAAGTTCAGGAAGAGTCTGCGGGGGTACTCGCGTACCGCGCGGATTCTCCGCGGGGGAGGGTCGCGATCCGCGGATCCTTCTCGCGGGTAGCTCTCAGTCCACGAAGGACCCGCAGACCACGAGCTTTCCCCGCGGACTCACGGGTTACTTTCTCGAAACCGCGAACCTCCCCCCTGTAACGTCCCGCCGTAGACCGCGCGAACCGCGAGGGGGCCCTTTCGGGACGTTGGCTGCAACAACAGTGAGGGAGCGGAGCGTCCGCGCTTGGAGCCGGTCCCAGCGCCTGATGGGTATGCAGTCCCGGATGGAGCGGTGCGGACGGGTTGCATAGAACAAAAAGTGACCGGGGTCCGTCAGCCATGTGGTATATTCATATTCATGAAATATTTCCTGTGAAATTCAGGTAGTATTTGGGGTACCAGCCTATGTGTACCGAGGAATACTGAAGTAGACGACCCCTTGCACCAAACGGATTTTAAAAAAAATCGTACTAATAAATTAAAAAACATCCAACGCTGGGGGCGTCGAGATGCAAACGCATCCAGAAGCGCCAGATTTCTCGCGACACAATCATTCATCTCTCTGATTCGTGAAACAAAATAATAAAATAGAGCATATGGGGAGGCCGGCCGGCGCACAGCGAGTCGTGATGAAATTATGGAATTAGCCGAGTCGCAACAGGTCGCCGCGCTCACTCCCTCTCCTTGGCATTCGCTGCTCTTCCCTCTCCCCACACGCACTAATCTGCAGCATCCGTCATCTCTCTCTCTCTCCCTCTATCTCTCTCTGCCTGGTTCGCAAATACTTTAACAATGCCACAAAACAAACCACGACGCATCCGACGACTGCGTGCATGGCTTACTGTGTTATTACATAACTCAAAGGAAGTCGACTTTAAAAAAAAAAAAAGCTTTTTTTTGGGCGGGGGGAAGGGAGGGGGGCACTTCAATGTCAGCATATGTATTCGCTGCGTCGATGATACCATCTTGTTTTAATGCGAGGCTGTTATTTTTGAATGGCCAGTGTCCGGTATGAGAGACGCAAGGGGGGGAATGAGAGAGAGAGAGAGAGAGAGAGAGAGAGAGAGAGAGAGAGAGAGAGAGAGAGAGAGAGAGGAGAGAGAGAGAGAGAGAGAGGGGGGGGGGGATGCTATTGGCAGGGGCGAGTGACGCTGTGCGGTCATTTAGAGGACAGAGAGCTCTGATGGCGAAGTACGCTCGGGAATAAGAAATGTGACAAAACGGTCTGGCTCGTCCCGTCAAGCTCCACCACGCCCCGCCCCGCCCCGCCCCGCCCCACCCCGCCCCACCCCACGTCGCCCCGCCCCGCCCCGCCCTCGCACAGTCATCAAACCTACACGTCGGGAATACAAACAGTGAAACTCTCCGACAATTAAAATTGCCTACCCTGCCTTAAATACATAAGCCAATTGAATTAATTCCTTCATTACTCGTCGAGAAAATTAAAATTCAACTCAATTAAAAGATATTACCTTTTCTGAGTTTTGATGACTTCTTATTGACGACCATCCCCGCATACTTTAATAAATCTCGGTGCCTGCGATAGAGAAAAGAAGATCCTCACGCCGGTTACTTCAGAAGTGTATCATTGACTTCACACTGGACGTCCCGTGGATCGCAGACATTCTTTCGCTCTCCGTCTTTATCGTGTCTTTCTCTTCCCTCTCCCCCTCTACCTGGCACCGTGTGGACAGGGAATGGGGCGGAACCAGAGAACTTGTTTGACCACTACTCGTTTGAAGGGGGAAAAAAAAAGGCGACAGAAAGGAAGAGAGAGAAAAGAGGAAAATAGGGGAGTGGGGGTGAAAAAAGCAAGCCCACCGACAGAGCGGCAGAAGGCTGTCTCCGCAACGCTTTGCTTCGAATATTATAAAAATGGTTTCCCTCTCTAAGTGGGAGGAGCCATCCGAACAAGGTTTTTTCCCCCTTCTCTCGTCCAACACGCCTCTTCCTTCCTTTGCTCTCTTCTTTCATTCACCCCACCCACCCTCCCCACCTCTCTCTCTCACTCTTTCTCTTTCTCCGTATTTCTCTCCCTCCCTCTCTGTAAGGTAAGGGAACTAAAGGGGTTCTGTAATCTTGTCCGAGCTGTGCGTGGAGCGGGCAGGGCCGGGTCTCCTGGGAGAATTTACAAAGGCCACTTGGAAAATTATCGTAGAATTAAACAGAACGAGCCTCGGAAAGAAGCTACAGAATACCGCGCCAGCTTAAAAAGCGTGGCTGAATTTTCACTGCGTTACTGTTCAACCACAAGCGATATGAACAGTAACATTCATTTCCCTACAGCTTAATGCACTACTTTGTGATAAAACTAAGAATTTTCTGTCCTTCTCACTCTACCGCTCGCGATCAGGCTCGGGACCCAGACGATTTGTGGCGGTCTCAGATCGTGACCACAGAGACAAAAGCGAGCGGCCTTGGAGAAGAGGGAGGGAGGGAGAGGGAGAGGGAGAGAGAGGGAGGGGGGAGAGGGAGAGAGAGAGAGGGGGGGAGAGGGAGGGGACGGGGCATGGAGGGAAGGTAAACTGCAAGGCACAGAGCTGAAATCATCACCACAACATTTCACTAGCAAAACCTGTCCATGATTTTATTTCGAGTTCAAGACAAGTTAATTAAGCCGTTACTTATAGACTTAAATAAAATTTCTGAGAATCACATGAGAGGACAACAATATAAGCACACAATTTTTCCCCCCCTTGCCCTCAAGAGTAATTCAGCTACAAGAAATTATACGCAAATCTGTAAACTGATGGAAAACAGCCACTCAACGCCGGTAACAAATATATTTGTTACCGTATACAGTACTTTTGCCGAGGAGGCCACCACTCCCGTAATCTTGTGTTCAGTTGTAGTGTAATCCCTGAGTAATGCATGTAACCCTTAACCAAATTTTGAAGAACTATCACAGGGTGTCGAGCGGCGTCCGGATTTAAAATTCCCGGCTTTATCCCGGTTTCCCGGATAGAATCAACGAAATTCCCGGATATTTTTAACCTTTTTAGCCTCAAATTTTCCATTTTTAGGGGGTTAAAAATTATTTATTTGACTGCAGTGTGTATGTTTGCCGTAAATGCCAGAATTCCCGGATTAAATGCAAAATTCCCGGACTTTTCCCGGACTTTTCCCGGTCGGATTAAATTCCCGGCTAATTCCCGGTTTTCCCGGTCGCTCGACACCCTGTATCACTAAAGTCCACCTAATTATTCTTATTTCATGGTTTTCGCCCTAGAAATCAATGTGCAATCGCACACAATTCAAGTGTAATTCCCGTAATCACGTAATCCTATGTACTTCATAAATCGTAAAGGTGGCCTCTTCCACTGTGAAAAATATTCGTAAAGGTCGCTGGAAAATTTTTCATGATAAATGTGGTAAAGTTACAACTTCCAGTTATCTTTTTACAATTGTTGTTTTATCCCATGTGTTGACTAAGTTTTCTTTGACGAGTAAGAATTTGCTGTCGTAAATTTACGACTGCGCTCGTAAGTTAACAACTCTGTGTCAATAACAAATTACGAAAAAAAAATGTCGCAAATTTACAAATATTTTTCTCACAGTGTCGACTTTTGCTTGAGCCCGTGTGCGGCATGCATCAGCGGCCCACAGTTAAGCCCGCGCATTCCCACCCCAGCCGGCAGCGAGAAATCAAGGAGAAGCACACTGCTGTTACGGTGCCATTTGACCGCCGCTCGCGCCGCGGTGCAGTGCAGTGGTTAGATATCTCTGGAGGAGGGAGGGAGAGAGGCAGAGCGGGGGTGGGAGGGGGAGCGGGAGGGGGAGGGAGGGGGAGGAGGAGACATTTCCCCAGGGATCTAATTCGCGACCTTCCCCGGGCGAGGGCCTATTTAATTTTATGATACACTGCTCTGTGCTCTTTAAGACGGATTTTACACCACTCAGGAAGGTCAGATGGGAAAAAGCAGAGGCGCAGGAGGAGGGGTCACGCCAAGTGGGGAAATCAGTCGTACAATATGTGTAAAATGATTTTTTCGACTTTTGATTTTTTTTCGCCTTTTTTTTTTTAAAACTTTTGACTTTTTGTTTTGATTTTTACACTAATTTTATTTAGTATTTTGTTCAATTACCCCCGATTTCTCAGATTTTTCTGTATCTTTCTTCTTGATAATTTTTTTTTTTTTTTTTGGGGGGGGGGATTTTTTCAAATTTTTTAAACTTATTTTTTAAATAATTATTCTAGGGCCGTCCAATGATATTTTGAAGTAACCTTCCCCTCGGGTCACGTACCGACGAAGTGCAAGGCCAGACATTTACGGAGGAGCGGAGCATAACCAAATCATAGTGGCTTGGCTGAGAGGGCACACCTCAGGCGACAGCAGCATGACGAAATGCGATATGCAACCTAGAAAACTTGAACCAGATCAAATAGAATCTCCACACGTGTCAGTGAGGAACCTCCCCCCCCCCTCTTCTCCTTTCCCCTCTGCCCCTGCTTCCCTCCCCGCCCCGTCGCCCCCGTCGCTCTGCCCCGCACACCGGAAGCGCTGCCAGAGTGTCCCCGCAAACGCTCCGCCGGCGGCTCGCCCGGCTTTTCTCACTTCCGGTCTGTGCGTTTTGGCGCCCGAATCTGAATCGCAGCGGCATTTCGCGTCCGCGACCTTGCGGTGCGGTGTTATAATCCCAGCTAGGGGAAGGGGGGGGGGGGGGGAGGCGCCCGTGGTTTCATTCATAATGACAGCGATAGTAAAAGCGGGGAAACACACGGTAAAAAAAAAGCTCAGGTTACGCGTGATGATATAGGAAATTTCCTAACTTCGCCGAGTAAAACCGCTACGCACAGCATGCGAAAGGGATTTCTGTTTATTTCGACGTGAGAGGAACAGGAGAGGGGAGGGGGGAAAAGGGAGAGGGAGGAAGCGAGAAAAGAGAGAGAGAGAGAGAGAGAGAGAGAGAGAGAGAGAGAGAGAGAGAGAGAGAGAGAGAGAGAGAGAGAGAGAGAGAGAGTTGGTAAGGGGAGAGAGGGGTAGCCGGGCGAGGCACAAGTGTTTACAGAGTATTCTAATATCCCTATGGCGTGCGCCCGCCCAATATATTTTTCCGTCCGGCCTCATGCGATTCAACAACGCGACTACTTCTATTATTCCTCAGACGTGGCGGCTCCCGGGCGGGGCCTGGCTGGCCCACCGCGCCCGCTCAGAACTGAGACTGAGAACGCAGCCGCGGTATGCCTTTTCCCTCCGCGCCCGCCCCGCCCCGAGCCGCCCCACCACCACGCCCCTTCGCCTTGGTCACGCCTGCAACCAACCTCACGGTGTAGGTACGCCCTGCCTGTAGGCGTGTACGCGCGCGGGCCTCTATGTCTGTCATGCCCAACATCAATCTGCTAAACTCGTATTATTCTTTTAAAAAAAAATTAAAAAATAGAACAAATAAATTATATTTTTATGCCAGGAAAAAAAGGTACATAACTTTTGTGGTAGCAAAGCGGCGACAGTGGAACGCCTGGTTGGCACACATTAAATACGAAAACAGATACCGAGGCAGTGTAGCCTTGAGTTGTGTAGGGGCTGCGCGGCGAGGCCCCTCGCAAGACGACGCTGTGTGCACGAGAGAGAGAGAGAGAGAGAGAGAGAGAGAGAGAGAGAGAGAGAGAGAGAGAGAGAGAGAGAGAGAGAGAGAGAGAGAGAGAGAGAGAGAGAGAGAGAGAAGCAGGAGGAGAGAAGCAGACCACAGAGTCGCATAATTCATTTGCCTGGCCTTCTCGACTATTTTGCATCTCGGCTTTTAATTTTTTCGTGGTTGTTGTTGGAGGGTGGCTGGCCTGGGCTGGCCTGGGCTGGGCCCGAGGGTGGCGGTGGCACTTTTAGGAGCATTTCCTTATGTTGGCGGCACTGCTCGCCTGCCAGCCGAGACGCCCCTCTTTTCATTCCTCTTTCTATTTTATTTTTTCCCCCTTATTTCTCGTCTCCTTTACTCCGCCCCCGCCGGGCCCCGGGACCCTCTCGCTCGCGCGCTGCACCCTGCACAACAAACTGCCCTTCTGCAAAATCAAGTGCAGAACAAAGTTGACGAGTATAAGGCTGTCGAGACGAAGGAAAACTTTGACAGCTACGCAGCATAACAAGATTCAAGGTAAAGTTAGTATAGCTTTCTGATTTGAAGGGCTCCAAAAATCCATACCTCATTTCTCCACTCAAAAAACGCGGGAAAAGAAATGAAAACATTGATGAAAAAACGACAAGGTCAAAACAATGTCTAATTTTTTGAGGAAGAAGAGAAATCTTTGAGGACAGGAGCGGCAAAGCCGTGCTTTTTGCCTACATACAGGCGGACTGTATCTTATGTTGCCTACTTATCAGGCGGTTTGTTCAGATGTTAAGGGGTGGCAATAACTCCTATGCCTCCCCCCCTCCACCCCCAACCCCCGGTATCCGCGCCTGTTTGAGGATCCCACGTCATTTGAGGAAAACTCATATTTTGAGGACGTCTCCTCAAAAATTGGGAAAGTCTCTTCAAAAAATGAGGAAACTCCCCTCAATTTTTGAGGAGACTTTCTCACGAGGGGGCCTCAACTCCTGAAATCATGTGTACACAATCGCTGTTATATCGCTGTTATCTTCGAAATCATTGTCAAAAAATGTGGATCTATTTCCGAAAAAAAATAATTATTGGAGTGCTTATTTGGGGCTCATAAAGCTCAAAATACGCTTGTATTTACTTTACGAATTATTTCTTTCAATTATAAGAGGTGTAATCATGTGAAATCATGTGAAATCTTGAAATCATGTGTACAAATTTTGGGTGAGTTGAGGCCCCCTCGCTTTCTCATAATATGAGGAGTGTTCCTCAAATTAAGAAGGATCCTCATAATTATTCCATTTTCCTCAAAAAATCAGACATTTGTTATTACCGTGGTAGTGCAAATATAATTTTCCGGTCGGTGAGGTATAAACGTTTCATCATAGTTATACCTCGCGGTATCACATTTCTCTGACCGCTCTATCAACACACACTTACCACTCCCGCTGGACATTAAAAGTCCCCCATGCTCTCCTTTCACTGCTCTCTGACACACACACACACACACACACACACACACACACACACACACACACACACACACACACACTCACGCACGCACGCGCAAGATATCGTACGAGCCCGTATGATAATGCACCGCAGGGTGTGTCAGAGGCGGGCCGGGGCGGCTGACCCTTGTCCGGCGCGGGTGTGTGTAAGAACGTGCTAATAGGGGGGAGAAACAGCCTGGGTACACCACGGGGCTGCACCCTCCTGGCCACCCACCCCATAGCCTGACCAGTCCTGGCGATATGCATGTATATACACATCTAACGTGATACGAAACGAGCCAATAGCATTAAGATGCGGACGGACACATATAGCTCGCTCAGTCAAGAAGTAATTCTGATGATAAATAAACTCCAGATAAATCTTCTCCGCGTAGTACGGCAAAAATATAAAATCAATAAAAAAAATAATCATTATGAAATCTCTACAAAGAAAAAATGTAGAATTTTAACGCACACCCAGAAAACTATGTTCTTAGTTCTTAATTTTTTGTTTTTGTTTTTTAAGGGGTGATTTTGCTTCAGGAAAGTGCATTTTACCACAAAGCTACATTTCTTCAATGAAGAACTGTGTTTAAGAATAACTTTGAAGCAATATATGTGCTTGAATCAAAGAATATGTTTTAGGTACATAATTACCTTCACGATGAAATAAATAATAATAATAAAAAATACCGTTCTCGGGTAAGTAATGATCGAGGCCTTTCTCTTCAACTTCAACTGGAGGCAATCCAGTTACTTTTAACCCTTACACCACTCTCCCCTTCTCCTTGCAGATAGCTGACGGGTGCGCTTTATCTGCGAGTCAGTTCTCTCTCTCTCTCTGACACACACACATACACACATACACACACACACACAAATACACATACACATGCCCACACACAAGCTCACGCGTGCGATAATGCCAAGGGGGGGCCCTTAATAAAGCAAAAGAGTCCCACACTACGGGGCCCCGCGCGCACCGCACACGGAAACGTCTTTCCGAAAAACATTCTTTCCTGACAAGGACAGGAAAACGCTCGCAATAATGTGCGTGGGGCGGGGCGGGGCGGCCAGGCGCAGCCTGCTCTTGATAGTCGGGCTAGGACGGCCCTTAATGTAAAGTCCAGCCTTAATTTAATTATCTGTGCGATCCTCCCTAACCCTTTCGGACATCTCTTGAACCCTTTGGCTTGCAGACCCACGGCCGGCCCGCCGGACCCTCGCGCCCTCATGCTCATGCCTCAGCTCTCTCTCTCTAACACACACACACACACACACGCGCACACACACGCGCACACACCCTCTCTCTCTCTCTCTCTCTCTCTCTCTCTCTCTCTCTCTCTCTCTCTCTCTCTCTCTCTCTCTCTCACTCACAGATACATTCCCGACACCCACACCGCGCCTCCTCCGTGACTCCCGCCGCCCGCTACAGCTCCCCCTTCTCCCGCAGCCCACAGGCGGCCGCCCCGCCCCGCCCCGCCCCGCCCCGCCCTGCCCCACCCCGCCCCGCGCGCCGACTCGCCTCCTCAAAAATATCTGCATAAAAAGATAATGGCCGGTGTGGCACATGCACGGAATGGAGGGGAATCATCCTGGGGCTCTGTGACCGCACGCCGTGTGCGGGACACCGTGTGCGGGCGGGGCCCGACCCGACCCGACCCGACCCGACCGGCTTCCTTGAGTCCAAGCTGCAGCCCGCCGCGCGAGCCAAACCCTTTTACACCTCAAAAACGCACCCCGTCCATGTACACACATGTTGTATAATTTCTACTACACGCAGAGAGCTGCGTAGCTTAAGTGTTAGCTATAAACGCACAGCAATTTAAAGAAAATATATATAAAAACAATAAAGCTCTGCTGCTAAAACTTAGCTGTACTACTAAAAATTTTCGTTGCACAGCAAAACGTTTAGCTATGTAGCTAATCTCAGCTAGTCTTCAGCTACATAAATGTAGCTTTAGCTCTGAAAGTTAGCTTTCCATATACCAGGTGGCTGATTAACCCCGGGCACTTTTTGTACTAGGCAACCCGCCCGCACCGCTCCATCTGGGACTGCATACCCATCAGGCGCTGGGGGTCGGCTCTGCGGACGCTCCGCCCCGAAAGGGCCCTCTCGCGGTTCGCGCGGTCTAGGGCGGGGCCTTACAGGGGGGAGGTTTGCGGTTTCGCGGGAGTAAACCGCGAGTCCGCGGGGAAAGCTCGTGGTCCGCAGGTCCTACCGCGGGGGTATCTCGCAAACCGCGGATCCTCCGCGGGTCCTCCGTGAACAGCGAGCTACCCGTGAGAAGGATCCGGCGCGGACCACGACCTTCCTCCGCGGAAGATCCGCGGTACGCGAGGAGCGCATGTGATCCACGTGTGATTCAAGAAGAGCGCTTTACGCTACGCCCTGCCCTAGTTTTACCGATTTGATCAATATCCTTACAAAATTTGTTGTAAATTTAATTTTAGAAGAATGTTGTCAATCTACTCGTCAATCAATTTCAAGTCGATAAGAAGTGCTTGTAAAGTTCCAATTTCAAGTTGTTGTTTTACGACTTACACTCTGGAAAATTTCCCCGTTGGCCTTTTAAACAATGACCAGTGAGATTGCAGCCTTATGAATTAGTAACGCGTTTTGGCGCTCTGAGTCGCACATAGGCACCCACATGTGTTTTGAGGGGAAATAAAAAACCGCATGTCTACCAGGTCAAAAATGAAATAAAAATCTATTAGCTAGGTGGATCGTACGAGGCCATTGCCTTTAATATTTCAAAGAAAAGCGCTTAATGTCGTATAAATTTTCATTATATCATTGGCGCAGAAAAATGTACGTGTGCGCGGTCGGGAGAGAAAGGGAAGAGAGAGCGAAACAGAGAGAGAGAGAGAGAGAGCGAAAGAGAGAGGGAGAGCAAGGGAGACAGAGAGAGGGAAGTGTTGAAGAGAGACGAGCTATCTTCTATAGACTCCTTGGAGCCCAGCCAACGCCCGCTCCGGTCTCCTCCGGTCTCCTCCGGTCTCCTCCGGTCTCCTCCGGTCTCCTCCGGTCCTCCGGTCTCCTCCGGTCCTCCGGTCTCCTCCGGACTGCTCCGGTCCCCGGGGGCGCGCACCCTCCGGCCCCGGGCCCCGCGGGGCTCACAGCAGCAGCACCAGATACTTCAAAAACTTGAGGGGTTTCACGGTCGTCCTGCGATTTTTTTTTCAAGTTTTATTTTATTTTTTTATTTCGTTTAATTCCTCCACTCGCAGATAGAGCACGGCGCGGTGCTCGGTGCAGTGGAGCTTGATATACGACGCGCCTGATAATCGTGATCGGTGCTTAACTGCCCGCCCCGGCTCTCGCGGCCCGCCGGGCGCAGTCAGTCGCGGGTTCGAAACCCAATAGCCATTTTTTTTTCTTTTTTTTTTTTTCCCTCTACGGCCTTAAAGTTCCACGTCTCCCCTTTGCCGCACAAGTTTATAGGCGAGGGAAAGGGCCTTATCCTGCCGTTGCCCTACAGGATGCTGCAGGTGTGTGTGTGTGTGTGTGGGAGAAGGGGCGAGTGTACTCAAGAGGGAAGAAGATATTCTGCATGCAACACTGTGACGGCCCTGACAGAAGATCATTGGCTCGGTGACACCCTGACACCATACGTGTGGGAAGATATGGTTGGCTGTGCTTGAGCCAAACAATACTATTTCATTAATCAATTTTTCTTAACTTTTTTGTTTATTTTGGCGGGAAGTTTCTCTATTGTTTCGGCTATAGAATTCAGAACTTCAATTGAACCTCTATTTCTCCGTTTTCAACTTATTTGTACAGCTTTACTCTGAACTGTAGTGGAAAGTGTTGAACTGATACACACGAGTGCTGAACACAGAGTTGAACACAACACTTTTAGAAGCTCGGCTCAAAAACAGCTATGAGTTTTATCAAATACGAAAGTGTCCGACACCACAGCTGCAGACATTCTGGTGAAACTATCTGTCCTACACACTATGAAGTCAAACTTGAAATATACTATCTTGTTCTAAGTGTGTGAAAGTGTTCAACAACGTTTTGAACACTTGCACGTGTCTGTCAGTTGAACACTTAAGACGGACGCTTTACCCCGGCCAGACGCGACGAGACAGGCAACCATTTATTACTCCATAAAGTGCGCCAGAAAGGCGACAAGAATGAACAAGGTATGGAAGAAAAAAAAAGTGGGGTCTCCGAGAGGGGAAAAAAAAACCTGACGCGTTTTCTGTCCGCCGCTCCTGTTTGACTCAGCGCTTTTCACACCTCGGTGTGCAGCGGGGAGCCGCGGACAGCGCGCCCTGGCGGGATGCTGCTGGTGCTACTCAACCCGCCCGCTTGTGAAATGTCATTCTTAAATTTTCGCCTCTAAACCCCTTTTGCCAAAGTAAATGAATGAGTGCTGTGGCGTTTTATGTACAAGGAAGGACTTGCGGCATACACGCAAGAGCGAGGGGGAAGAAAGAAAAGTGTGTGTGAGAGAGAGAGAGAGAGAGAGAGAGAGAGAGAGAGAGGGGGGGAGAGAGAGAGATGTAGCGAAGACCAGTGAAGGCCCCTCTGTGAATTGAGGAGACCTGTCGTCTGCCTTGTACGACATGACTAGTCATGTTTCCTACCTCCCCTCTCCCTCTTTCAGAAAGACACTCTTTACTCTTTGACGGAGAATTTCCGACAGTCACAGAAAACTTTTCCAATAATCTTACACTGATAAACCGAGTGTGCAGCTGCTCAACACTTGTAAGTGTGCAACTCTCAGTCTTTACGTGCAAGTGTGTGACTATGGGATTACAAGTGTCAAACTCGCCAGTTGTACACTTGAAAGTGTTCAAATTCGTCAGCTGTGCACTTGCAAGTGTTCAACAAGGGAAGTGTTGCAAACGGCAGTTGAACACTTGCAAGTGCACAACTGTGGAGTTGAACACTGACAAGTGTGCAACTGGCGAATTTGACACTTGCAATTGTACAACTGCCGGGTTTTACACTTGTGCGTATTAGACTGGAAGTTGCACACGTACAAGTGTTGAACAATTGCACACTTGGTTTAACAGTGTACAAGGCGCAAGTTGTAAACGTAGTGTCCAAACTGGAAAAATTTAGCTGACGGCGTTAGGTTTGATACTTGATGGGCAAAATTGTAATGCTGGACAGAGGCATTCGTAAAATTTTTTGCGCTCTATCATCTCTTTCAACACCTCAGTAAAACCGCACAAGCGAGAGTTGGTTTACCAGATAGAATGACTCGTTGTTGCTAGGCTTGGCCAGGCGAGGACGATGCCGTACGAGTAAGGTCCGCAACCCGCGCCTAACTTACCTTTGTTTTTATCTGCAAAAACAGACAAACTCTGAGTTAGTGAATTTGAAATACCGCAGCAGGTGACGCTGGGGAAAGTATGAACAGCCATTTTCCTATTCTTTTGAGAGAAAATTCACCAAATCAAATTTCATCTCACCAATAATGCTACAACAGCCAAACTTGATACTGTTGACAAAAAACTTTATCGGACAGTCTGCAATGCTTCAAAAGACAACTTCCACATGGCAGCGATATTTTGGAAAACAGGCGTCCACAGCATTTGTTTTTAGAAAGACATGAGACGGTAAGAACACCAAGAATGGCTTGTCAAGGGAAAAAAAAAAGAGAAAAAAAACTTATGGAATAACCGCGCATGAAGACGGTAAGTTGGCTATCAGAACGTGTCCAACAAAAGTGTTGAACATTGTGTTTAACAAATAAAACTCCACTCTCATTACTCTTGGCTTTCACGTTAACAAGGTATCAACGTATTTATGCAAGGATTAAACGATTCCGTTTTGAACTTCTAGCAATCCTTATCAATACACAACGGCAAAAACGATTGCTGGGTTTCCCAGGGGCATTTGCACATTCCCAGGAGGTACCATCTTTCCCTGGGTTTTCCAGGCAAAACTCCTGGGAAATCCTCCTTTTTTCCAGGACATTCACTGTAATTCCAACTCTCCTGGGAATCCCAGGACTCGTTTGTACCGTGTATTGTTGATAAGGAATGTTCATAGCTGCAATCAAAGTTGTCGATACCTATTCATAATATTGTTGTTACGCATCCATGCAGAACGAAGGATAGCTAATAATGAAAACATCCTTCAGGAGTCTGAGAGAGTGGTGTCAGTAGTTGAACACTTGCGATTTCAGTGTGTTCCGTGACAGCCATGCAGGAAGCACAGGCAGATGAGACACACGGGTGCCTGCCTCTAGCCTACCCGTGTTACTCGCCCGGCCCACCCGCCTTGGCCTCTCAATGACACCACTGAGGCGAGCGCGACTGACTGCCGCGCCGCGCCGCCGGGCCCGCCGCCGCGTCCATTCCTCCGCCCCATTCAACCACCGGTCGTCACGTCGGCCCAGGCGTCGGCCAAGGCGCGTCGGCCAAGGCGCGTCGGCCAAGGCGCGTCGGCCCGGCCGACCTTCCGGCCCGTCCCGCCTGGGCTGCGTGTTCATTCATTGACGGCTCACGGCTGACACCGGCGTGGACAAAAGCGCCCTTTATAAGGTACCGCTGCGGGGCCCCCGCGCGCTCGCTAGCTCGCTATACCATAAGGCCCCGCGTCGTCGGTAGCACGGTAGCACGCTGGCTACCCTGTGAGGAATGAGTCGCTTAGAAGCGAGAAAAAATTGTACTGGAGGATAAAAATAAGTGTATGCAATCTTTGAGGGGTAAATCTCAACGCCGAGTCACCCGAAGGGAGGAAAAAAAGGTATTATAAAAAGACGGCAAAGGTTGGGAGGAACACGGGATTGTCGCCACGAGTAATATGGGAGTGAAACAGCAGGGCGTTATCTAGATGCAAGAGGGGAAAGTGGCAGAAGGAGTTTATTATCGGGCTCCTTGCGACCTCAAGGCTAAGCGATGGGGCCGTGGGGACATACTCTCCCCTCCCAGCCCCCCCTCCCTCCCCGCCTCTCTCTCTCGCTCTTACTCCGTCTTTTTTTCTCGTTCTCCGACCTTCAAGCTCTCCTGCTACTTCTACATTGTACAATCAGATTCATCAGAAATTTGTTTCAAGCTTTTACTTTAAAATGAAAAGAATAAAAAGACAAGTGAAAAAGAAACATAGGAAAATGTTATGGTAAAATAAATGAGTGATGCAAACTATTGCAACAATTATGTTTATGAAACACTAAAACATAAAACAACAACAAAAAACTGATTAAACAGCTCTGAAATAATTTCGAGTACGTACAAGTAAATACAGTAAGATAACTCAACCCTTCTATCTATCCGCTGCCGAAAGTCTCATTTTTCGCGTTTTACTTTATTGGCGACCTGACATTTTCCTGGGCCGCCTTGCTTTTCCGGCCGGTACTAATTACTTGAACCCATTCCCTCTCGCGACCTATCGCATACCCCGCGCCCCTTACACGCTCTGCCACGCCTCGGCCCTTCGGTAAAACGCGTGCGGCTGTAGAAGCTTGGCCCTCAAAAGGAATATGCACTTGAAAAACGAAGGTGCGATATCCTACCTTTCCAGGGGTTTTCAACACTGTTTAGGGGTGCTAAAGTGTATAGTTTCATTTTTTTCCCAAGATGTTTTCTTTATGAGCAAACCAATGAAATTTTGGGATATGCTATCGCACTCCTCGCAAAATTCCGCGTCAAACGAGTCTTCAGGTGATAGGGTTCTGGTAAGCGGTCAGCAAATGAAAAACAATCAAAAATGTGCAAAAAAATAAATTTTTGCCATTTTTGAACAGAACCCCATAATATGTAGGCTCGTTTGTAGCGGAATTTCGCGTAGATTACGAAACTTTCCATAGGAAAACTATATTTCGGAAAAACAAACTGTAATGCCTTTATTGCAGCAGCTTTAGTACCTTTTAAATGTTGGATATCCTACAATTGTTTAACCAGTGTGTCTTATGACGTTTCAACGGGACCGAGTGAACCTAGCTTTGCAACATTTAGGAAAAAAAATAAAAATTTCAAAATCAGAGGTGATGCTGAGCTTTTCGGCAGTGGACGCCTCTTGGCCACGGAGAGAGAGTCACAGGTGGTTGTGCACGCCGGCTGGCTGGGCTGGGTGGCCCTCGGGTGGGCTGGGGGCTCGGGTGTGGTGCGGTGGGGTGCGGCGGGGTGCGGCGGGGTGTGGTGGGGTGTGGTGCGGTGGGGTGCGGCGGGGTGCGGCGGGGTGCGGCGGGATGCGGCGGGGTGCGGCGCGACCACGGGCGGGGCTGCATCTTGAGGAGACATCAAACGTCATCGTAAACCACCCCTCAGTGTGTCGCCAGAGCACTTTTATTTTCATCATCAAGCGCCAACAAACACTTTATGAAAAGGTCTCAGTGGACAAGGGTGAGGACACATAAAAACACCACAAATAAGTGAATATTTCCGCAGAGACAAAAAAAAAGTTACTGTAAAAATAATCTTTTTTAAAAAGGGAAAAAGAAACTACACATTTGTTTTCATTTCTTAAAAAAATACGTGGTTCATCCAGGGGTGGTCGGCTGCCATGTTTGGGCGGAGCACTCGCACCATGCTCACACGCACCCACCACTCTGGCCGGTCACATCTCCCCGCCCCGCCCCGCCCTTGCCAGCTGTCGTTCCCGCCTCTACCTGCCCGCACAGCAGCGCTTCGCCTCAGGTGCGTATATGCCAGGGGCGGGCACGCAAGTTACGGCGGTACGACCGGGTACGACCGCGTGCACCCCAGCGCCACCCTACACTCCCCCCGTATCCATCATTTGATCACATCAACTATGTTTTCCCTCATTTCCCTTCCCCCCCCTCCCCCCCCACCTCTCCCGTCCGCTCTCGCGTACGGCAACACCAAAGTAGCCCGCCGCAAGGTCAGCGGCGGCGGCGGAACAGGAGCGGAAGTTTTGCTTCTTCATCTTATCAGATCCGTGAACATTGTATTTATGGAAAAGTTTTGGGACGCAATAGAAGTTGCATCCAACACGGTTCGTGTCCAACCAACAAGCGCGAACACACTGAGAGTCAAGGCGAGGAAGAGTTCTTTAGCGAGGGAAACGACTCTGCATATTGGTGTGCAGCTTTAGTAAATTTTGTGATTTGTTGCGAATTTTTTTCTGAATTTTTGTTGAATATTCTACTGTTTTTGCTGAAGATTTCCTACTTTTTTGTTGTTAATTTTTGTAAATTTTCCTACATTTTTCAGATTTTTCCGGAAATTTCTGTCTTTTTCTTAATTTTATTGAATTACGAAGTGCACAAAAATTTCTAATCCGTTTCCCCCTCGCACTCTAAAGTTTTTTCTAGGAAATTTGCCTAGTAGATACTAAGCGTTTTGTGGTGTCATAACTGATCAAGAAATTATTTAATAATAATAAAATAACTCCTAGTGTTACAAAACGTGTTTTTATTTCTATAATTTAACTTCACCGCCATCTTCATAGTAGAAAGACGTTTAGTATAATACTAAGAGTTCATTTAGTGATAGTACAAAATTTCTTGACAAGTTATGACAGCATAACACTGGAAACCAAAGTGTCTGAACGTTACACACTTCTAGGTGTGCGAATGCCCATTCGTGCTCTTGGAGGCCAAAGAATGTCAATTTCCAGGAAAAAATCACACCCTTACGCCCTCAAGAGTGCGAATGGGCATCCGCACGCATCCAAATGCGTACGACATTCGCACACCTGTATGTGTTTCCAGTGAAAACGCTTAGTAGCTACGCGAGGACACTGTAAAACGAGGAGCGATTTGCCTCGCTCGAATAGAGCGACGCATATCTTTCATCGCTCAAATGGAGCGATATTCGCAAATATCACTATTATTGAGTCATTTTTTCAACCGAAAATGGCGCAAAATGACTATAAACGAGGGATTTTCGTGAAAGCTGCTCCTTTAGGAGTGATAAAATTGGAGTCAAAATATCGCTCCCCAACGAGCGATAAACGCGCCGCTCCTCGTTTTACAGTGGAAAATTTTCAAGTAAAAACTAAGAGTCGTCTGGTGCGGCACCACCACCGGCAGCGCGCCGTCGTGTCGTCGTCGTTGTGCTGGTACTAGTTGACCTGAAACCTGTTGGCCGGGAGGCGAGCGGCGCACGGCGCGCGGTGGGGCGGGATTGGTGGCGGCGGAGGCCCCCACGCGGCCCCCAGGGGGCCCCGGCGGGGGCGCGGGGGCGGGGGCGCGGGGGCGGGGGCGGCGGGGGGCGGCGCGCCAGCCACAGGCCCCGCGGCTGTGGGGTGGGGGGCAGGGGCGGGGGCCCAGGCCGGGGCCGACAGCCAACCAGCGCCCGCCCCGGCCGCTCACCGCGCCGCCATTGGTCCGGCTGGGCTCCCCGGGCCGAGGCCGCAGCGACACGGACTGGCAGCTGCAAGGCCCCCGCGGCCCGCGGCCCGTGGCCCGGCCCAGCCCTGCCCTGTCGACAGTGTTGCCAACGCACACCGGCACCCGACAAAATACTCGGTCGTGTGCAAGCCGCGTCTTTTTGGGCTCAGGGCGTTTAGAAATCTCAGGAAAGTCCCTCGAATGCGGGGCACCTTTATATATCTTGTTGCCAAAAGGAAAAAAAAATAAAAAATAAAAAATAAAAAAATGGGGAAAAATATACGATTCTTTTCTACTTTCCCAAGTTTGATAATTTTGAAAATTTTGAATAGATATTTGTCCTGAATCTTTGCTTTTACAATGTTGGCAGTAAGTGCACTATCTAAACTTTTTAGGAAATGGCTTCTTCGTAATAAATTGAAAATGTCGTGTACTTTACTATGGGCTGTGCTACTGTAGTATACCGAACTTTTCTTTAGTATTATAAATACAACGTTTAGTAATACTAAGAATTTTTTTATTAATATTTTTTTATTACTAAGAAAAGATTTTGTATTGCAATAGCTTCGGCATGCTCCTATCTTACTACGCTTTGTAAAATGTAGTCAGTCTGATTACACATTTTAAGGTGTGTCTTGAAAACCTGGCTTTTTATTATATTGTTCAATACAGTCACAGTTATAGTCAGTTATGTGCTAGGTACTTACAATTTTGACGAATGAGAACCTAAAACGAGTTCATCGAGCAAATACGCGAATAGAGCTACACGGTTGTTGTGGGTTTGCTTTAAAATCGTTGGAAGAGGACAGCCTTCCAGAAAGAATACAATGTTCCAATCATTTTAGCGCAATTCAGGTGGCCCAAGTTAGTCCGCTTAAAAAAAATATTTTATTTCAAACAACGAAACACCTTAAGGAGTCTGAATTCAGACAGTTCATTGTTGAGGGTAATTTACAAAACGGGAATTGTTCAACAATAAATTAAAATGTGCAACCTTGAGAAAATTTCTCACAGTGGACACGCACCAGTTTGTGTCCCACTCGGCGGTCGGCGGTGGATTAGTTTCTGACGCTCTTTGTCTCCCCTCCCCCCTTCCTCCTCTGCCCCCTCACTCTGGCGAAAGAAGCACAACAGACGAGAAGGAAAAAGAATACGGAGAGACAGAAACGCCCCCGGCAAATAGACTGTCTGGCCTCTGACCGACCCCCCTCCCCCCACTTCTTGCCCCTCCCCCTTGCTTTTCAAGGCGCTGTTGCCAGATCTCACCGCGTCGTCACGCTGGCGTCAGTTTCTGTTTCCAATTCCAACGGAGGCTTATCCTCTCCAACAGTAAATAAAGGAGTAATAATAATAATAATAATAATAATAATAATAATAATAATAATAATAATAATAATAATAATAATAATAATAATAATAATATAGTTATAGGACAAAAATTTTAGATCGAGTAACAGCAGAAATATTTTCTTTACCTCTTATCAATTTTGGTGACGAGCACGGCCTTATCACTCGCCAAGGCATCACTATACACCAATACGGGACCCGGGGGAGAACGACTGAGAGCGAGAGGGATAGAGAGAGAGGCCGAGAGAGAGAGAGAGAGAGAGAGAGAGAGAGAGAGAGAGAGAGAGAGAGAGAGAGAGAGAGAGAGAGAGAGAGAGAGAGAGAGATGAGAACGCGCGCAGCAGGGAGCCCTTTTGTCCCAAACCGCCCAATTGATTGCGTAATGGGGTATAAAGCCACACTCATTGGCACCCCTGCGAGAGAGGAAGAGAGAATGAGACAGAGAGAGAAAGGGGGAGAGGGGGGGGGGAGAGGGCGGGCACAGAGGGAAACTGCCACCTGCCGGACTCAGCACGATCCTTTGGGACATAAAGGGTTCAGCAAACCGCCAGTGAAATGTAGAAGGCGGTATTTTTTAAAAACACTTTCCCGGTGCACTGTAAGAAATCACATAAAGTAACATTTGTTGTCAATGTTATTTACGAGTACGAGATATGTTGTAAATTTACACCTGCCACAGACACGTCGGTCAATTCCAGGTCAATATGAAGTACCTGTAAAATCACAATTTCAGATTGTAACTATATACGACTGTCAACATGAAAAAGTTTCCCGTAAACCTACGATTTTGTTTCACACACTGGCTGAGTGGCACGCAGCTGTAACTCTTTCAAAACGCACAAGAGGAGGAAACAAAAATAAGGGCTACTTCGTGCCTTAATAAAAAAAATAGCATTTTAAAAAAATCCTAAATTTTTCAAACAGGAAGAAAAATGAGAAGTGAGACCAGCAAGGGCAAGTACGAAGAGACGCGGAAGGGCTGGGATGTTGCCACGATGTTTATGTAACAGATTCCCTGTGACTTGGCTTTGGCTTCGTCGTGACGCCAGAAGGCTGGCGGGGCGGGGCGGGGCGGGGCGGGGCGGGGCGGGGCGGGGCGGGGCGGGGCGGGGCGGGGCGGGGCGGGGCGGGGCGGGGCGGGGCGGGGCGGGGGGCGGGGGGGCGGGGCGGGGCGGGGCGGGTAGGGCGCTATGGTAGGGCAGGCGGGTGGACTGGCAGGCAAGCAGGCGCATTCGAGGGGCCTGGCGCTCGCGCAATTTTTCATCTCGCTTGCATTTGATGTGCTCTGCGCTCCACTCCCCGGTGCGGCCCCGCCCCGCCCCGCCCCGCCCGCCCGCTCCCTGGCGCCCCTCAGGCATCCATCGACCAGTCAAAGAGTGCCCAGCGAGGAAGCCGCCGTTGTCAGTCAGTCAGTCACCAGCAAAATTTTTCGAGCGCACTCAGCACTTTACAACCAAGAATAAATTGCACAAAGTAAATTCTCCGTTTTGATGTGTGGCAAATACTACAATGGATAGAGGCAGTTTTCTCTTCTGAACCCAGGAAAAGTGCGATCTTAGTTTGAGATATTTACTAATAAACTTATGAGATCATATTGTTACGTTCTTTAAATTCTTTTCAATCTTGAAAATAAACAAGAAACAATTGTTGTGCAAAATGCAAGTACACCCCTTAAGTTTAAGAACACACACCCCTTTAGAGTGCAGATACTTGATTAAAAAGAAACGCCCGTTTACCAAAAAAAAAAACCCTGCGTGACAAAATACGTGCCGGCATGCGACGCTGGTTCACGTAGTGGTCGCCCAGCCAGCTGGGATCGCTATTTGTCTATCACAGCCATAAGGAGCAGATCACAGCTCAGCCATCGCTCCTCCCAGCCACCCACCCACACATACACACTCACACACACACTCTCTCACACACACACACACACACACACACACACACACACACACACACACACACACACACACACACACACACGTGTGTGCGGGCGCGCTTGGGCCTATACGCGACCCTCACGCAGCCGACTTACAAGTCAAATTCGAGAGGTGGCGACCAGAGCGGTCCTAATTTTTCAGGCCTGCTCTCATCTCTTGTAGGACACGCCTCTCCCGGCCCCGCCCGGCCCCGCCCCGCCCCGCCCCGCCCCGCCCCGCCCCGCCCCGCCCCGCCCCGCCCCCCGCATGCGTGTGACAAGAGATGGACCTCCCATTTGTGTCGGACAAATTGGCCGTGCTGACCACATCTGTGGCGGAAGGCCGAGGAGAGGACCAGGGGAAGCCCTGCAGCCCAAGAGCCCTTCCCCCGCCTCTCTCTCTCTCTCTCTCTCTCTCTCTCTCTCTCTCTCTCTCTCTCTCTCTCTCTCTTCTCTCCCTTAACATTTTCGCCTTTCCCTCAAGCGCGCCTCACGTACAGCATTATGGTAAAAATCTTCAAAAATTTAAATAATTGCAAAACAGAATATCCAAAAGTGAACAACCGCGCTTGCACGAACACTGCGAAAAAAAGTTGTGAGGGCTACGGAAAAATATACCAAGACAAATATCGTCAAGTTGCGACTTCGAGCTGTAAAATTACATTTTTTTTTTGAAACCATGTATCAAATTGGTTTTCTTTAACGAGTGAGGATTTGCTGACGTAGATTTATACGAATGCTGTTATAAATTTACGACTACGAGTTGTAATCGGAATTTATGAAAAAAAGTCGTAACTTTCCGAGAATATTTTTTCACGGTGAACAGCCTCGACCCGACAAACATCACAGAACACAACGAAAGGGCATTCCTTTCTCTAACATTCTGCTGCTGCTGCACACGTTTAGCAGGTAATGGAAGAACGAAATGCAACGAAAACACGCTCTACAATAACTAACGACGACTTTAGGTCGTAAAATCTGTAACATCCAATAACACCGAGAAGTCTCTGCGCAAAGATGACGTGCGGAGTGAATACTCCCCTCTCGGCAACACAGGAAAGGAAGAGAAATTTAAGGCGAAAAGGCTTGCGAAAAAATGCCTTAACATTTTCGAGACGGCGCCACAGTCGCAAAGGAGAGGGGGGAGGGGAAAGGGGGGCAGAATGAAAGTGTTCCTCTGCTGATATTTGTCCAAAACAGGAGGGAAATGCTGGTGCTGGTGCTGACGGGGCTAGCGAGCTTGCAGCCCCTCTGACCCGGCGGCGCGCATATCTGCGTCGAGATTTGTCACGACGTCGAGAGGACGCCGCCGGCGTCTCGGCGCCGCCGCCGCGCTGCCCTTCGCCGTCACGACGACGAATATATCTCATGTTTAAATTTTTATGAAGAAAGGTTGAGAAAAATTGGTATGGCCGCGCGTATAGGTCATTCCCCATCCGCGACTAAAGGGAAAAACGAGACGAATGGGCTGCATTACGTCCCCGGCCCTGTCCCCCGGCCCAAGGCCCGCCCGCCCGGCCTGCATGTATATATGAGTACTGATGGTTGCATATTTGTCAGGGGCGCCCTGCCCGCGCCCGTGTCACACATAACACTATCAGCGCAGCCTGCGCGTCCGCCCCGCGCCCCGCGCACCTTCCTGCGTCAGCTTCACATCGCATCGTAAGCCCGCAGGAAACCGTATGTACTTGAATGTAACTAAACACCATTGCACTTTGACTGTCCACGTCGCGGTTCACTGAATTCAAAAGTGTTTCAAGTGAAACACACGCTTATTGCGATTTCATGTGTTGAACTCTTATATGCGAGGTTTAAAAGCCCGTGTATTTCATAGAAGACAAAAGAGTTCATCACTGCAGTTTGACGCATTGTGACGGCCAACATAGCATCTAAAAGTCTTCAACCCTGCAAGAGTGGACAGTCAAAGTGCCCGGTCAGCAGCACTGATGTATTTTGTCGCCGAAGAGATAATTAGTGCACGCGCATGAGAAAGGTGAAAAGGAGACGAAAGTTACCTCGAATGTACGGAAATCCGCAGAAAAGTGCCGGGACAACTCACCTGAAACATAAAAGGCAACAAAAAGATGTAGCCTATAAAATAAAACCCTATCAGTGCTTGACTTGACAACCTATAAAATAAAACCCCACACTGCTTGACTTGACAGTGACAGAACCGAGTCACAAATGATCCAACGCTGTTCAACGACCGGAGTCAGCTACCTACACTCTTAAAAATGCTTTTTTCTTTTTTTTTGTGAACTATGAACCGTATGAACCGCTAATGATGTGCAGCAAAATACATATTTGCCAAGTAATACTCAATAATGAGGAGCGTATAGCTCCTGGAAGGGCATGGCCATCATGTGGTCACGCGCAAGCCCAGCGCTCACAGCTCTCGGGAGTTAAAGGAGAAGTGCTGATGTGCCACCTCTCCGCGGCCCTTCCGTCATCTGGAAGCTTGCCACGAGCGAGCTCCTTGGGGATGTGGAGCGAGAGGGAGAGAGAGGGAGGGAGGATGGGACCGAGAGAGGGAGAGGGGGAGAGAGAGGGAGAGAGAGAGAGTTGCTGACCACTCGGCGCTCTCCCTGGACACCGCTCTATTTGATCACCATGGGGCATCGTCGGCAATGCGAGAATGCGTGAGTGTGTGTGAGCGAGAGAGAGAGAGAGATACAGATAAAAACAGAGAGAGAGAGAGAGAGAGACAGATAAAAACAGAGAGAGAGAGAGAGAGAGAGAGAGAGAGAGAGACAGAGAGAGAGAGAGAGAGAGAGAGACAGACAGACAGACAGACAGACAGACAGACAGACAGACAGACAGACAGAGACAGAGGGAGAGTTTCGGTTGCAGCGCTACTAGCAGCACGTCAACATCAACTCGAAAAGTTCACTAAACTCACATCCACCGCACGGCGTCAGCCACGCACGCCACTTCACCCTATAGCTCACTACCGACACTCCTCTCTATGGAGAGCAACTTTTTCAAGCAACAGTATCGACTGAAAATAAATTCCGGGTGCTGTTATAGTTACTGCAAAAAAAAAAGGAAAGAAAAAAATAGCCATCAGTTTAAAAAAAAAGTTTCTTCTGGTGTACACTCTTAAATTCTTACAAAGAAAATTCTTGTATTTCAAAAATTCTGTCCAACCGTTTTACGAAGCCAAATATTCTTTAAAATACAGAGAAAAGTTTTTGTAATACAAGGAAATTTCTTGTATATCACGCTTGCACACAATTCCTTGTATTATACGAAATTATTCTTTGTAGAAGATTTGGAGTGTAGGCGAAAAAGTCTATCGTCAGCTGTGAGTCTTCTGATGGAAGCGTTGGCAGCTCTAAAAATTAATCAATCAGTACTGTATATATCATTTCCTCCAGCCAGCTCAGATATCTACATTAGATAACTAGAGAATCGTGGTTATATCAGCGAGTTGGCCATGCGTATAAAATAATTAGCCAAAAAACCACATGTAAAGGAACAGACAAGACGTCCGTAGGTTATCCCCCCGCCGAGGCAGCATTTATTGAGCAGCGGTCGAGTGAGAGAGAGATAGATAGATATGACATCCCCTGCGCGTACGAAGATGTTGAAGCGGAGAGGGCAGAGGCCGTGGGGGGAAGGACGAGGGTGCGCCTGACTGGGGCGGGGCGGGGCGGGGCGGGGCGGGGCGGGGCGGGGCGGGGCGGGGCGGGGCGGGGCGGGGCGGGGCCGGCTGTGGGGCGTTCCGAAGGGCACGCCATTAATCACGAGGACGAGAGGGGAGGGACGGTGCCAATGAGTCGTCATCCGAGTGATGCGGCGGGAGGGCGGCCCAGCACCAAGCGACGCAGCGCCAAAAATCGACCAAAATGCAGCTTTCGGAAATCTTATTATCAACTTAGTTTCTCAACTCGAATTCCCCCCCCCCAAAAAAAAATATATATATATATATATATATATATATATATTATATATATATATATATATATATATATATATATATATATATATATATATATATATATATATATATATATATATATATATATAAAGAAAAGGGGGCATTCGTTCTGTGTGGGACTAGACATATTTTGTCCAAATCATTATAATGCGGGGATAATTTTAAAATTAATTTCAGATGACCTTAGAGTCTTGCTGCCACTTCACGAGAGGCCTAAACCTACTCTGGAAATCCAAGTTTGCGAATGTCACGCACCTACAAGTGTGAGGCATTCACACATTTGGGTTTTCACGGAAGCTTCGCCTGCATCACCGGACACAAATACACACTTTAAGATGTACATCAAAGATTTTAATTTCCATTCGTTCAGTTGCACATAAGAAAATGTTGCTACAATCCTCAGGACACGTCTTCGGAAAGAAATTCACAGGCCTACAAATGATAGAGACATTAACAGTTTTCCGTGTTGCTGCTGCATGCTGTGAGAGCGGAGGTACGAGGGGGAGGGGGAAACAACTCTAAATTTTAGTTTACACATTTCGTAAATTTCTGAAAACTTCTGTAGAAATTTTGTGAATTTCCACTTGAATTGAGCCTTC